>JAJJWO010000011.1:0-27811 GCA_021655895.1 Fusarium sp. NRRL 66739
AATTATATTCTTTATTAAAGTAAGAAACTATATTATTGCGCCAGTTAAGTTAAAGGTAAGCTTATTAGCAATATAAAATAATAGCGTCAAATGCCACGTAGCTACCGCGCCATCGCATATAGAGAAACCGTCCCTTCAAGTCATATAGTTCTGTCTCGTTAGTGCACCAGACAGAGAAGTAGAGGCTGAAGTCCTCTCCGACCATGCGAAGACCACGGTAGGTGTTGTTCAGATTAGCACCCGCAACGTTCCCGGACTCTCGGTCTAGGTCGCTACTGTATCAATCTGACTACCGGCTTCGATACCCGGCCCGCGAACGAACATGGGAATGTGAACATCGGTGCTGGAATCATGGCATGCTGGCTGATGTGGTAACCGTTATCAGTTGAGTAGAAGATATAGGTATTGTCGAGTTCTCCCGCGGCGTCGAGCTTCTGGACCAGTTCATGTATTATCTCGTCTACAGCCTGGAGCGACCGTAAACGTTGTTGTTGATAGAAGTCGTTGTACAAGAGGACGGTCTCATTGAGAGCTGTCTGCCTGCCAGGCCAACTAACACCACCCTGAATCGGCTTGTTGAAAGACTCGCCACGGGGGATCTTGTAATCATGGAAGAGATATTCATGGCGGTAGGCGCTCGGGGGGCTGGACTGGTATGAAATGTTGATTTTGGTATCAGAGACCCAGTTAGAGTGGGGGGCGATAGGCGCAACCGTGAGGAAGAAGGGTTGCTCATTATGGTCCAAAGCCTCGTCGAGCAGGTCGTATGCTCTATCAGCTACCATGTCGGTGTTATATTCCCCAGCATAACTGGTAGGCGGTTCGCCGTTATGGGTCATTTTGGTATTCCAGTATTGATAAGTGAAAGGATCAAGCAAGAAGTCCGAGCCATTGAAGTCGCGGGCATAGGGCTTGTTGTAGTTGTCGACGCTATGGGCATTCCAGAGCTTGCCAGCATAGTAGGTATTGTAACCAGCATCTTGCATCCACAGAGGAAGATAGTCGTCATTGATACCAACCTTGGACAACCTTGGGGTAACCTCCCCATGGCGGCGCGGCGCTGGTGACATTGTGGTTGTGGGCAGCTTTGGCGGTCCACAATGTAGCACACAGGGAGACGGTGCAGTAATGCTGGGCCAGGGTAGCACCCTAGGACAGAATGTCAGACTGCAAATAGCTATTAACAAACCCATCCTTAAGCATTGGGATTACACCAATCAAAGCTTAGGGCGGTGCGGCCGCATATTGTGTTTCCTCTTTCCATGTGTAAGTCCTGATCATCTGTAAGGATGAAAAGAATGTTTGGCCTTTTGGCCTGGGCGATGCCCGCAAGCAACATAGACAAGAGAGCCGACTTCATGGTTGATATCACTAATCCACTTGAGGAGTAGACATCAACTAAATAGGTGCCAAGATGCGTGAACACGCAGTCTTAGTGCCGAGATCAACTTAACGGCAGCAAGGAAGGAGGATACCGATACCGATACCGATACCGATACGGATGATACCCATAAGAAATAGAACGACCCGGTGCCGATGTCTTCCGTGGTTGGGCTCAAATATGCCTACGACGATCCGTACTTCAGGGACGTCGAGAGACGCCTAGCATCACATCATCTTTTAGACTCTCTTGACTCTCTGTGATTCTGCAAGGACGGTCCGCATCTGACCGTTAGCTAGCCGTGCTCTGGCCAAGGTTAAGCCCAATTGAGAGGAACCGCTAACGATACCGGGCTTGAAACCGGCGGATGTAATTTTCACCAACCTCCAGTGCCCGTCTTTACTATGGCGCCACTGAAAAGAGAAAACCAAGCTCAATCGAAGCAATGGCACCATTTGAGGGTTTTTTTGGGGTTCGTGGGGGTTCTGACCAAGACTAGAATGCCAGTGCTCGACCGGAACACATCCGCTGCGGGGGAGATTCCGGCTTGCAGTCCAGCGCCGTATCCGTCGGGAACGGCTCGTCGGCGCATGGGGGGAGTCAGGAGCGTACCTCTGTGTAATGTATGTATGTATGGATGGATGGATGGATGGATGGATGGATGGATGGATGGTACTTCATATAATCGCTGGAGGAGAGTCAAGAGCAGCCGGTACTAGCCAGAGCAAAACCACAAAAATATCCAAAACCCTGTTTAGAGTAGAGACAGCATGGTTACTTCAAACGGCATCACCAAGTTTCATTCTCTCTTCTCCATCCCTCCGTTGGGCCAGGAGGGGCCATTCGCGCTCGAAGCCAAGTTCAGGGCCGACTCGGACTCTAACAAAGTGAACTTGCTTCTTGGTGCTTATCGAGATGATGATGCACAACCATGGCAACTTCCCTCGGTGGCAGAGGTATGCATATATTGTAGCCGAAGCTCAAGTCCTGGATCCCATGGTTAATGTCTGTGAAATTAGGCCAAGAAAAGGTTGAAGATTGAGTCCAGCCTCCATGAGTATCTACCCCTCGAAGGAAGCAGTGAATTCCTTGAGGCAGCTAGGACCATCATGTTTGGGCCAGAGCTGGCGGGCAAGATGGCCAAATCGATTGCTTCAATTCAAACCATCTCGGGGACGGGGGCCAATAGCCTCATCGCCATCTTCTTGTCCAAACACAAGCGGTCCGCCAATATATGGCTTCCAAATCCGACGTGGGCTAATCACAAGGACATCTGGGAGCTGAATGCTCCTGACATCAAGCTTCGTGAGTATCCCTACTACAACGACGCGACCACCTCTTTCGACTTTGAGGCAATGATCAAAACCCTTGAGGACGATGCACGCGAAGGTGACGCTATCCTCCTCCACGTCTGTGCACACAATCCCACTGGGCTCGACCCGACAAAGGAGCAGTGGCAGGAAATTGCGCGGTTGTGCGATGCAAAGAAGCTTCTTGTCATCTTCAACTCGGCCTATCAGGGGGTAACCTCAGGAGACTTGTACGAGGATGCCTGGGCCGTGAGACATTTTATCACATACCCCGATCTTGAGCTGGCTGTGTGCCAGTCATTCTCAAAGAATCTCGGCCTCTACGGAGAGCGCGTGGGCGCTCTTCACATCGTCCCTTCGCGACACGATACTTCAGACAATGCCGCCGCCCACGTTCAAGCCCACCTTGCCGCGTTGCAGCGAGCGTGCGTCTCCATGGCCCCTTTGTTTGACTGCCGAGTTGCGAACCAGGTTTTTAGCAGCAAGGATATCAGGACCATGTGGGATGCTGACCTCAAAACTATGAGTAGACGGATGAAATTGATGCGCAAAATCCTCCATTCGGAACTTGTGCGGTTGAAGACACCGGGCAACTGGGAACACATCATCCAACAGACTGGCATGTTTTCTTACACAGGATTGAGCAAGGATCAGGTTGAGTTGCTGCAGAGGGACTATCATATCTATATGCTCCCTACTGGGCGAGCTTCGGTGTGTGGCCTTACTAATGCCAACATCAGGTACGTGGCTGAAGCTATACATAGTGTCATTGTGGGAAAGAGTAGCAAGTAGTGGCCCAATGCCCGAGTTTTGAATAGATCAGGTCCAACAGCAAATCATGTCCACCTTATTTGTATGGCTAATATTGGGGACTAGCTTCTACCTGTAAAGTCAAGGATTTCTGAACTATATAAACTCGGTGGCACAAACATAACCACGAAGATCTCGCCACATTTAGGTGGTTTTAAAGCATATAATTATTAACTCTAGATAAGGCTTACACCCAGCCAGAGACAAAAGGCATCAAATTAATCAACTTTACTGTTAAAATACCCTATAACCGTGAGCTTACATATAAGTGGCTTGGTTGGCATTCTCATACATCCAGACCATTGTGTAGGATGTTGCCAGGGGCCTTGGCCGTATAAAGAGGAGGGCATCTAGGTGACGTTAGTAGCCTTACAGACCAGAATAGATTGTGGACCTTGAAGCTTGAGTCAGGCTAGACTTCTAAATATATAGCAGCGGCACTCGCAGTTACATCGGGAGAACGACATTCAAATTTACACGGCTCAACTCCAGTTAACATTTTTAGCGCACACATCGAAAGATTCTGCCATTCCTATCAGTCATGGTCACAAAGACCCAACAGACATCAAAGGGATAAAAGCTTATAGTAATGAACTAGACGAAAATGTAAAGAATAGTTCTGGGAAATGTATCATTATGCCCAGTGTAGTTATCTAGTACACATATCGGAAGTTCATGTTCTCCCTATCAGTCATGTCCGAAAGGTTGTCGACGGGACTTTGGGTGTCTGAAGCAATTCCACCGGTCTGAGCCGGCAACTGATCACGTCTCCGGTTCTCTCGCTTCAGATAGATCAGCAAGATGATGGCTAGGACAAATGTTGCTGCCCAGCAACCGATCATGCCGAGGAAGCCAGTAGGATACGTGGGTGCCTCGTGGGAATAGAACATCTGAGGCCCAATCATGTTACCAACACAATATCCGATGAAGGCCTGAAAGGCGGCCACGAGTTAGCTGCATGCCACTTGCTGGGATATAAAAGGCTGGATGTACTCACCAATGCGTTGACAGTAGCTTTTCTGGTGAAGCCACCCACATTGGACGAAATCAAAGACATCTTCATGGGGACTCCAGCTGCAAACGACATCATAAGGCAAACTCCAAAGAATCGTGGCCATGTCCTGTCGATCGGTAAGAAACGAACCATTAGCCCGCCTGCAATGCAAATACAGTTGAAGATGCACATCCACAATAGTCTTGCGTTCTTCATGTACTTGCAGCCAATAATTCCCATTCCAATGAAGATAACCTGGAACGCATAGGTGGCCATCTTGAGAAGGATAGTATGGAGCTTGGAGAAACCAATGCCCTTGATAATGAGACTGCTGAACTGTTCCAATCAGTTAGTAAATTTTGCAGGAGGCTTCGTTTCCTTTGAGTCGCTCTGACTCACGTTGGTAATGCCACCGTTGGGAATAGCGGCTGCGGTCTGGAGCAGAAAGATCATCAAGCATAGAGGGTCCTTCAAGCTGTCCAGAGCCTGGTTCACCTTGAACTTGTTGTTCTTGATTCCAGTCTGGTTCTCTTGTACACGGACAACCGCCTTCTTCCTGTCCTCTTTGCTCAGGAACCATGCTGACATGGGTGTATCGGGAAAGAAGTGTATCATTGATATGCCCCAGATCAAGTTGATGGAGCCGACAACGAGAAAGCCGGCCTTGGTATGTTAGTTGGAGACGATAACCCCGGGACATTGGGCTTTATACTTACTCGCCAGGGAGGAAACGACGTGAGGTGTCCAATACCGTAGAAGATAAGGCTGCCGACGAAACCACCGATCGAGTTACCCAAAAACCACACACCGATACGAGATGTCTGCTCCTCGCGTTTGTACCACATGGCAGTCACCATGTTGAAGCCTGGCGAAATGGCTGATTCGGTAGCACCGAGAAAGAATCGGATTGCAAGGAGGCCGGCTGCATTTTGGAGCGAAGCCGTGCAAAGGAGGACGGTAGCCCATCCAACCCTGCTTGAGTTAGTAAATGACTTGATAAGTATAAGAATTGAGTACTGGATGGCAGACTCACATGGTACCGGCGAGGACCTTGCCAACGGGTAGTTTAATCATGAGGTAGGCGAGAGGATAGCAAAAAATGAGATATCCGATGTAGAAGATACTGCTTGCCCAGGAATACTGATTACCTTTCAGCTCTAGGTCCGTGGTGAGGCCGAGGACAGCCGCATCGACCAGTGTGTTCTTGTCGATTAACTGAAGGCAGTAGGTGACCGTCATGATTGGGATAAGACTGCGTGAGGTTCTTGGTTAGTTGACCTGACTGTTTTCCCGTTGAGACATGTGATAAAGAAGGGGTCTCTTTTTACCAATAATCAATCTTCTTGGAGAGTCGGGCATCGTCCTCTGGAGCGAGCGGCTCTGCAGGAGTGGCATTTTGCAGAACTACCTCGCCTTCTTCGTAACCCATCTCCCGCTTCTCTTGTCCGCCATCGGGGACCTCTGTCTTCTCAATGTCAGAGTTGCTCGTCATTGTGGTATTGTCTCCCCCCGAGGTGTAACGTTGGCGTCGATATGTGAGCTGGTGAATTAATTTAGACGAGCCCTGAAATACCTGGGATATTTTATAAGGGCATGGACCGGCCCAGAAACGGAACACACCCGACAGCCTGGTTCTTGGAGCTGTATCTTGAGAGGTGCCCGCGTTGTGGCTCCAAAGACAAATGCCAGTAATGGCAAAGCTCAAGGCCGGTCCCGGTCAGCATCCGACGCAACAATGTCAGGATGTTGATTCGCAACGACTGGGGCTCTGCGGCCCGCGCATAAAGCCGGCCTCAACGGTCAGGCTAGGGACTTTCCGTAATAGTGCAGTCAGGCCGAGACTGAGACCTTTTGCGGCAGCCTGTATCTGACATGTAACCTGGGCCAGGGCAAAATCTGCCGCTACGAGTGAAAGAGGAAGCTAGATAGGATACATCCTAGCACCGGCATTGACCCCCGGCTCGCCAAGAGATTTCAGATTCACAACGTTATCTGCTCTGCTTAGCGACCCTCCAACTAGCCTCGCTAACGGCAACCGGGCCGTTGATAACGTTATTTAATATACGATAGCCACTATGGCCATCTTGGGTATAGTCCCTGCGTGGCAAGCTGAGTTGTGTTGATAGACTCTTGGGATCCCAGCTGTGAATTCTCTCCGCTTCTTTTGATTTGCCGACTGAATTTTTCAATATCGGATGCCTAGTATTTCTAATATTAGCGCTAGATGCTGTCTTACTGTACTAAACGCCGCACAACGACATGGCGCTGCTGCAGACCTTGGTCGTAATCGTAGCCTTCCTCCGTACCCTGACGTGTTTCCAGCCAACAGATGGCAATATCTCAAACACGGTTGCTGTGGTTCCAAGCTTTTCTCCGTAAGCTCAAGAAAAATCCCTTCTTATCTCCTCGCCTTGTTGTGATGCCAAGTGTCTTCCAGCTCGCTAGATTTTAGATCAGCTCAGCTTGGATCGGTGTCCGGGGGGCAAACAATATTTCTTTTGCAGTCGTTGCAGGGTTTACGATACGTATTTGCTAGCAAGGACATGCCAGTCTCAACAAGAAACAAACGAGATGGCTCCTGCAAAACTCTGTCCATTTCATTCTGCCATGGATTGTCTGACGCTTGCATTGTGATCGAGACTGGTTTCTTGCAGCCAACTAGGTGCCAGAATAACACATATGCAGAGCATTCATAACTTGCTTAAGCCGCGCCTTTTGCCCTGTGTTTTCCTCTTTCTTGGCTCGATCAGCTCCTCGCCATTCCCACTTTCTCAAAAGTCCCCAACCCTTTTTCCTTTCTAGGAACATCCCCAGCTTCGCTCCTGTACTCCAAGTGGGAGCACGAGAACCGCGTCGCGCATGAAACATGGTGTCTGAAAAGACTGGCTCTCGTTTCATCGAGTCGGGAGTGCTTCAACCACCTAGTCCTACTGCCGACTCACAGACACTGCGGAAACTTGAGGGTGGTGATCATATCTCTACTGCTGCCCAAAAATCTCCAGAGTGGCCCTTGAGGAGACCACCGCCGTCGAGGTCTGCCCACAGCTCATACTCAGGGACACCTGCTATGCAGATCTCTGACGCTACAGAGCTACCGACTGTGAGTCCCAGCTTCCTACCTTGATTGCCCTCCTCTCCCGCTCATACAGCACTTGTACCCTGGAATCTGGCGAAGGTCGTCGCCTCTATTCCACTTCTCCCTTCATCTAAAGCTGCCAACCCTTGGGCAAAACCTCCATCTGAACCTTCTAACACGCTTTAGGTCGCCAAATACATTGCTCGCCGCGCCACTCTACTTGGATGGTTTGATGAACCTGCTTCAGCCGCAATCACCAATGGCTGGTCTTCGACATGCATTGCACTAAAAAAGCCTGATGGCTCTTACATCTATACTCCAGATGACCCAAGCCCAGACTTGGTGGCGGCTGTTGTCCGCTTGGATGAGGCTGCCATCGTCTCAATGGCTTCTGAGGTAACCAACACAGTCCTCGACAACATCAAACCTGACCAGGCATGCTTGGTGAATGAGAACACCGGTTCTCGTATTCCCATCGTCTCCAAGCTCGCCGATATTGAGAAGTCTTTGGTTCATTCGACAAGCTCCTGCATTGTGACCCAGGAGCGATGTGTTCTCATTTGGTCGAACGATGCTAGAACCGTTCTGAACGTGGCACACATTGTTGAGAAGCTGATGTTAGGATTTGTAAGTTAAAGCAAAGCATCACATCTAAAATGAACAAAGAGGCTGATCGGTTCATCAGGTCGTTGGTCCTAACATGCCCCGTGGATTGCTTGCTCAGACTGAAGAACCTTCAGTGGTTGAACACCTCACGCCAGTCCGGGGCGAGATTGATGAAAAGGATGAGGTCTACCGACGTGCTATAAAGGTAGAAGAGGGCCAGGAAGAAGGAGATGAAGACATCGAGGGCAAGCAGCCGGTACGCCCTACGTTGATAGTGCATTCTTTCCGAATCGGCATCGTTATGATGCTGGTGATTCTGACACAGAGTGTGGGTGTCTCTCGAGTAAGTTGTTGACCATGTTCCCACTGATTTGCATCGAGTACTGATCTAAACCTCTGTAGCTTATCAGACAATGGTCATGGGATGGTGATTATATGCGCTTCATACTGGTGAGTTGCAGATTATGGTGCCGAGAATGAATGTCAAGTCTAACGCGCACAGGTTGCTGTTATCCCGCCACTATGTGTGTTGTCTCTGGTAAGTTTATTTCAGCTCAGTTGTGAATGCCACATCTAACCCATGTCAGTTCTTTTTCATTGTAGTCGTCAGCAGTGTCTTTCAACTGCTCCTACCAGCTGGAATTTGCCTCAGGAACTCGAAATATCATTCCGGTGAGTAACCTAGTTTCATGTCTGTATAAGACACCAAGAACCATGCTAAGCATGCGCCACAGCTGTCAAGCCCAACCCGAAGCGTTACAAAGACTATGAGCTTCCACACATCACTGTGCAGATGCCAGTGTATAAGGAGGGTCTCCGAGGGTTAGTATGACTCTTGTGATAGTCGAGGGTTCCAGGTGATGCTGACTTGATCAAACAGTGTCATTGTCCCAACCATGGTCTCAATCATGGCTGCTATTCAGCACTACGAGAACCAAGGCGGCACCGCCTCCGTCTACATCAACGATGATGGCATGCAATGCATCCAACCTGAGCTCGCGGCAGCTCGAAAGCAGTACTACCGCGAGAACGGCATCGGATACTGTGCACGCTTGCCCAACATGAAGAGTCCCAAGAAGGGTGGCATCTTGTCGTGGTTCAAGCGAACGCCCCCCGTTGATCCTGAGGTGGACAATCAGGATGAAAGCGAGCTTAGTCCTCAAGGTCGTGCTAACAAGCTCGGCTTTGTGCGTAAGGGCAAGTTCAAGAAGGCCAGTAACATGAACTATTGCCTGGCCTTCTCGAATCGCGTCGAAGACGAAATGCTTCGTCTGACAGAGCTCGAGTGCCAGAACCGCAACTGTACCTACGACGACTTGACAGCTGAGGACGACGACAGGCTTTACGAAACAGCGCTCCAGAACATGGTTGACGCTGATGAAGGCAAGACCTGGGCTGAAGGCAATATCCGCATGGGCGAGCTCATCCTGTTGATTGACTGCGATACACGTGTTCCCATTGACTGCCTTCTCTATGGCGCCCTGGAGATGTACGAGAGTCCAGATGTGGCCATTTTGCAGCATGGCTCCGGAGTCATGCAGGTTGCCCATAACATCTTTGAGAACGGCATCACTTATTTCACCAACATTGTCTACACAGCCATCAAGTATGGTGTTGGGACCGGTGACGTTGCTCCCTTTGTCGGCCACAATGCCTTTCTCCGCTGGAAAGCCATCCAGAGCGTTGCCTTCGTGGATCCGTCTGACAAGGTCACCAAGTGGTGGTCTGACTCGCATGTGTCTGAGGACTTCGACATCAGTCTTCGGGTTCAGATGGCCGGCATGATCTGTCGACTGGCCACCTACCATAATGGAGGCTTTCAGGAGGGTGTATCTCTCACTGTTTACGATGAGTTGAATCGATGGGAAAAGTACGCTTATGGCTGCAACGAGCTTGTGTTCCATCCATTGTAAGTCCTCGAGTGTTGTATCTCGTCTGACAAATACTAACTCCTCACTCACAGTTACCAGTGGATCTACAAGGGCCCAGTGACTAGACTCTTCCTCCGCTTCCTCTGGAGCAACATGCCTGTTTCCAGCAAGGTCTCCATCATTGCCTACATCTTTACTTGTAAGTTTTCCCGAGCGAGTTATTGGGTTGTAACAAGCTGACCATGTGCTTAGACTATGCTATCGCTGCGGGTATGCTGCTTACCCTCGTCAATTACATCCTCGTCGGCCTCTTCTTCTATGACCTTGACCAGTTTTATACTCCGTCTTGGGGTATCTGGGTCTCCCTCCTGGTCATCTTCAATGGTGTTGCCTCTGTCGCTTGCAGCATGACACGACACCGCCTCAAAGAAAAGTCATTCTGGTCCGCTATTCTCGAAGCCGCCAAGTGGCTCCCGTTTCTACTTCTCTTCTTTGGTGGCATCAGCATCAACTGTGCCAAAGCCTTGCTATGCCACGCCTTCTCTATCAACATTGAGTGGGCGTCAACCTCGAAAGAGCTGGGTCCTACCGGTATTTACATTGGCCTCAACAAGATGATGCACCGCTTCAAGTACACGTTCTTGATCTGCATTGTTATCGCTGCTGGTATGATTTACATGGCTGTCGGTGCGCCTTGGGGCTGGACAATTGCTCCTGGTGAATTCTCAGCTGGCACATATGCTATTGTGCCTCTGGCAGTCCAAGTATCTTGTGCTTTTACGCTGCCACTATTCCTTGGCTTGACATGATGGGGTTAATCTTTTCTTTGCAAGACAAGAATTTGGACTTTTATAGACGAGAGATTTAATTTAATTTTACCATACGGTTACTATATGATCACATGAGACCTGCTGAAGTAATATTGGATAATCACAAGTGCTAAACGAAATGGCCATTTATGCATTACCATTCTGGGCCGTTATGGTGTTGGCACGTAGATTGAGCATATGTCTCACAGAAGAGTAACCGAAATTGGTATACAATACAGTACGTACACAGGTAAGATGAATGCTCTCTCGTCAGCACTAGCTCCGTAAATAGATGGAAAAGTCAGGAGCTCCTTCATGCTGACAGTCGGCACATCTTTGACCTCAGTAGCCTGTCTCCTCCACAAACATTCTTTGCAGTCAAAGAATCTGCCGTTTCGACGAATGCGAGCATGACTCCATTCAAGGTCATTGTCGTTGGCGCTGGGCCCGTGGGCTTGGTACTCGCACACGTGTTGCAAGCGGCTGGCATCGACTACGTGGTTGTTGAGCAGCGAGCCCAAGTCCCTCCAGAGCCTGCTTACGGTCTGTTTCTGTGGCCTCATATCATCCGAGTATTTCACCAACTTGCTCTTCTCGACGCCGTCGAAGCAATTGGAGAGCGTATGACTGGATCAACACACTTGTCAGCCCAGGGCGAGGTTCTACGAGCTGATCAGGGTTATAGTGATTTAGCAATGCTGTAGGTGGAAATCTGATCCTACTTTATGCTACAGGGTACTAACTCCTCAAAGGTTCGGATATCCTATGATGTTATTTAATCGAGGTATCTTTGCAGAAACACTGGTAGAAATGCTTGGCAAAGGGAAGCAACACATAAAGACAAGCAAGCGTCTAACCAACATTGTACATCACAACAACGGTGTCAGAGTCGATTTTTCCGATGGAACCTCAGAGGATGGGTCGATTGTCGTCGGGGCTGATGGGATCTGGAGTTCCGTCAGAGATCGCATGAAGGAAGCAGCGCCAGAAGGACTCTTTGATCAAGAACCGAATCCATTCGAAGCCTCATACGCAGGCGTGTTCGCCAAGACAGATCATATCGACAAGCTCACCCCTGGGACTGATTTCAACGTCTACCAAAAAGACACTCATACACAAGTATTCACGTCCAAGACCGAGGCACTCATCATTACCTATCACCGCATACCAGCCTCGAAGGAGCGCACGTACTTTGCGCAAAACAACGCAGAAGATGCTGCGAAGCCCTGGTTGAATACTCCAGTAACCAAAAATGTCACATTTGGCACTTTATGGAATAATAAGAGCGCCGGTGGGAGCGCCAACTTCGACGAGGGTGTACTGAGCTGGTGGCACTGGGGTCGGATGGTTTTGGTTGGAGATGCTGCTCATAAGGTACTTTTCCCTAACTCCCACCGCTTTTCAGTTACGCTAATAGCAAACAGATGAATCCTATCAGAGGTGCAGGGGCTTGTTGTGGTATTGAGGATGCCGTCGCCTTGGTTAATACTCTCACAAGGGCGCTACGCTCCAACTCGAGTCCTTCTGCCATGGAAATCCGCCAGGCTTTCATTACTTATCAATCCGATCGTGAGCCTGTGGCGAGGCTATGGATGGATATATCCCGAGTCAAACTTGACCTTTCCACAGGCCCGTCACAGCCTGGACTGAAAGCAGCCAATATTGCAGACACAAGGACTATTCTTCTGGCTTCGAATGCACCTATACTGGAGGGTGTCCCCTTTACGGACGAGAGATCAGGGTTGATACCTTGGAGGAGAAGGCCAACGTACTCAGCGGGTTCTGATAAAGTCAAACCGCGGCTCTAGAAAGGACGTTACGTCGACATCGGAGCGAAAAGCTCGGCTTATGTGGTGCTGTCCTTTTAGACTCCATAGTACCAAATCATCAACAGAATATGGCAGCATCATGCGGAGTATAACAATCACATTTGGCCAGGAGGATAAAGTGATGACTTAGAAGCTTAGAGTATACGCAAGGGAACGAGCCAACGCGATATTACAGAATACGAACTTTTGGTTCTCAATCCCCAGACTAGTTTATTGATAAATATTACAAGTATCTATCTTAGACGAAGAGCAGATATAATACAGTACAGCTGCTTATTAGGGCAGCGGGACAGTTTCAAAAGGCTCCACGCTAAACACGCCTGGCTACACAAAGGTTTCGATCGTTGCTTTCTCATCAAGGTTGGCTAAGAGTGAACAAAACGAAGGACTGTCCAGCGTCCCTAGAGTCGAACGGAAATGCGATGGCTATCAGCGCCGATAGAGGTTTCAGATAACTGAGCCACTGTAATATGGTGAAGTCTCCGGCAGAGACACTTTAGATCTTGCAAAAGAAGTCGTCGTTGAGCAGCAAAGGACCAAGGTATGATTCAGGGACTATTAATCATCTTGTTAGTATATCAAATACGTGTAAGTGTGCCGAAATGCTCACCATTGATTGAGGAAGTGAAACTACCGCAGAGTTTTCTCCAGGCTCCATCGTTGTCGCAGTTCTTCCACTGGGGATCACTCCTTGCTGCGCCGGGCGTGTCGGGGTAGTTCCACTCGCACCAGTTGTGGGTGGCCTAGAGATGCTGTCAGTTGGCGAGTTGTGTGGCATGAGAATTGAACTTACAAGACAGGTGACACCGAGTGTCTTGGGGTCAAAGGTGGGTTCCTTGCCAGCACAGTCCTCGACCTTGAAGACTTCCTCCATAGTCGCCCATCCGTTGTCGTTGATGGCATTGACCAGATCAATTTGAGTGTTCCTCCAGTCATTGGGGTTGTGCAACGCGTAAGTGTTGCCAGCATCAGCGTCGACATACCACTGGAAGCAGTTGCCAAATTCAGTAAGAGCATCGCATTGAATCTCGCCTGTTTCTTTGGCAAAGTCGAGCGCGTTGACGCCGGTGCTCCTCGACGAGATGATGCCGTTGGCCTTGAGGGCAGCAGAGAGAACGAAAAGCTGGAGCTGCCTGTACAGGGTGCTAGCTTGGATGGTGAGAGACGTGGTAACCCTCTGCGAGAATCCTCCATCCTGGCAAGCAGCAAGGAACACGGTGTGGTTACCTTGCACCTCCTTGACCGTGTCGAGGAGGTTGTGCTGGTAAGTCTCGACCAGTTTAGCCAAGGAAGAACCAATATCGCCGAGCTGAGTGAAGCGGTCGTTTGCAGTTTGGGTGTTTGTCAAGGTCTGGCCAAGCTTTCCGGAGAGATCAAAAGCAGCGCCGAGGCCGCTGCGGATAACGCCTACACCAGTGCCTGCAGCACCAGGAACAACACCAGTAAAGATAGAGACAATGCTGAGCGTAGAACCGAGAATGTTCATGAGACCGCTTGTCGGGGTGTTGGCCTCGACCGGGGGAGCTACTTTGGAAACAATGCTGTCAATGGTCTGACCGGCGAGGGACGATCCAGCACTGAGAGCAGCCGAGTACTGGTTGAAGAATTGGTAGATGGTGTAGATGTTCCAGAGGGCCTAACAGCAATGAGTCAGATTCGTGCATCTAGTATGGATGTGATGGAGCATACATAGAATTGTTGGTTGGAGTAATACTTGCTTGCATCCGTAGAGAATGGTGAGCAAGTGTCACTTGTGATGAGGTCACAAGTGAGACCGGTGTGGCCCTAGATATATGTGCATCAGCATCAACCGGTATCAGTATTCCTTCTGAGGCTTACGTTGAACTGCAAGAAACATTGAGCAAAGCCAAGTTCTTCGCAGTTGGCTTCAGTAGCGTTGGCAGCCATCCAGTCGTTGATGTATTTATCCATTTCCACTATTCTCGTCAGCTGGTGCCATGCCAGTTCATCCATCATGTCTGCAACTCACAAGCTTTCCAACACTCGGCCTTCAGACCGCTGGACGATGAGGGAGAACAGTCCACATCCTGTCTCTTTTGGAGGGACGGAGCGGCTGACGCCAAGGGCGATAAGCTGAGATAGAGCAATACTGAAGTAAAGAGCGCCATGGTTGGGGAGTAATGAGCGAATTCTTGTTAACAAATAAACGATTGAAATTGGTGGACTAGCTTCAAGCCAAAAGAGAGAGTTGTTGATGGGAGTTCAGATAGTATCTTTTGTATATGCGCTACCTGGAATATATAACCACCAGCAGCTCATGTCGTCACTGACCATCCCGTTACCCCAAATTAATATTACAATCGGTAGTTGATATCAGTACGTAACCAGTTGTCGGATGTCAAGGTTCCTCCAATAAAAGCACCAATATCTTATGACAGCTGAAGGATTTCCCGGCTTGGCAACACTTCGTCGAAGGATTTAAACTTTAAGAATTGGGGATGCGGTGGTCTTGTCAAACTGAAAAGGGAATATGCATAACGGACAGTGGCTATCTCTAACGATCAGTTCGAGGATATCCCTGTCAAAGTTCCATGTATGTAGGGCTTTTTGTATTTCTAGGCGTTCGTAATCTGAACAAGGCCCCTGAGAAAGTTCCAGATAAGGATTGAACACTGACGATCGATAGTGGGTTTAATAGTTTCAGCCGATGAACTCTAATATGTCGGTCCGAACCGGAAGTCCGTCCGATCCTCATTTATCGTTCCGGGGGACTACACTAATGTTATACTCCATAGAAACAGGACTAAAACACTTTATGAAAGTGCATGACAAAATATGCACAACAATATAATCAAAAAAAGCAGAAGCGAAGTTGAAGCAGCAATACTACGTACAGGGTCATCCGCTGTTGGTGGTGTTCTACATGTCAAGGTGAAACCAGGCACGGAGCCACCGACCGAGACCCCTGCACCTCTCCCCCATGCGTTATCCGCGTCAGAATGACCCTCATCCTCTTTCAGACGCGTGCATCTCACGTTCTGATATGATTGGGCTATCTTTGCAACTCTGAGACGGGAGCTGATCTAACTTCTCGATTTGCTCACTGCCAAGTCCAGCTTCCAAGTATTTAAGCTTTTTTGTAAAGCATTCCTTCACCTGAAGTAGCCCTTCGCTTACCGCCTGGCAATTTGTAATACCTCGGTGCCAATGTCTTTTGCTGCGCTGGGCCAGACGTCTGGTGTTTTGCCAAGCCGGGCTTGCGGTATCTCGGTATGAACCATAAGGGTATGCACTTAAGTCAGCAGGTGACGGCATTCTGTGGGCCAGACCCAAGTAATTAAACTTAATCAAGTGTTGGGGCGCAGTTTGCGTGCCTAGTTTAGCTGGTAGGAGTCTCTCTTACAGAAGAAGTGGTGTGTCTTGGATCTGTCACGGCGTCAACACGTCAAGTTGAGGGACTTTAGTAGGCACCAAAGTTCTAACCACACACTATTACTTTTTCAATAGCGCTTACGACCTCATATTCTATAACACTGGTATTCGTCACGAAACCTATGACGCGTGAGTTCTAGGGTAGCCCGTGAAATCTGGCAAGACTGCTGTGAGGCCTGAATTATTGCAAAGTATAGACCCACTCAACTATGAAACTTGTCCATGCCACTCTTGTAGTTGACCCCTTGATTTTTATCCATTTGACCTGCCAGGAACGTCGTTGGCGAAATGCTTCATCATCGTCTTGTTATTCAATCTCTCAGTTCTCAGCTGCATTCTTCTCTCAGCTCGTTGAGCCGTATCCAGTTCCTTCTTGTTACGCATCAGAATGGTGCGCTGTTCAGAAACTGGAAGATGCACCAGACTCTGTTGATCCCTGACACTCAGTCGTGCGAGCTGTGACGCCAGAACTGCATCCTTTCGATCTCTTGTGCTGAGCGCACTTAAAGAGCTATTAGCCAGGAGGGTGTCTGGCTGGCTTTTGGCTTGTTCGTCTGGTGTTGTTCGATGGCGCATTTTGGTAGATGGAACAGAACGGTGTGATAGAACCTTGCCTGAGGGTAACCGAAGGCTGTCGCTGTCTACCTGAACAGCGTTATCCTTCCCGTGGTGATTCAACCCCTCGAGATCGTAAAAGTCCAATATTTCATCTTTCAGGTCAACCCGACAATGACCTTTATCCAGCATGTGTTGTTGTATGCCCTCAACAGTGTGTCGTCGCATTCCACAACACACACATTCGTGGTAGTTGAAGATGACGAAATGTAGATACCAGATTAGCGTTTCCAAATCCACTGTGAGCTGTTCTTGGTAAGGAATATTGAGACTATGCGCTGTCTTCATGTGCGTAACGTTTTCGTCGAAGCCTTTATCGGCGTGAGAGCAGAAAATGCAATTCTTTGGGTCAAACTCGACGGCAATATCGTCTGTGCTGGTTGTTTCTGGCTCGGTGTCGCTTTGTGAAGCCTCATCAATCAGCACATCCAAGCCATCGCTTGAGTCTACGGCTTGAAAGTAATCCGGGGCCGAAAGATTTATTAAACCCGAAGCAGCCGCTCGATTTCTCAGAGCTTGGACACTATACAAGTTTTAGCTGTATATCTATTATGTACCGTAATTTCTTACTGTGAGTCGCTTTTTGCATGGGCTCTGTGCTCAGCGTAGGTATCAAATGAGACACCGCAGATTGAACAGCTCGGTAGTGTAGATGCCATATCTTCAATGATGTAAGTGGTTGAATGACGTTGCTCTTGATAAAAGAAGTAAAATGGCCTATGGTGAGTTTTCTTACAGCGGCGTTAGAGCACTTATTTATTATTTGACACGCGCACTGAGAAATTCATGGTATGAGTATGAGTCACTGCCGTATGGAATATTCTTAAATAGGAAGCTGAGAAGGAATCTGAGTCATAATCAGTATCTATCCTTTAAAGATCAGCGGGTTAATGTAACCAACTGACTGATGATAACGAAATCAGTCGCAGTTTTCCGCACACGACACCCACAGGGTGGATCCAGGTAAGCAACAGTCTATTACCAGTGCGATTCCGTGAAAATAGAAGTGTCGTGGTAGTGAAGCTAGCAGACCGCAGTCAATCTCAGCCTACGCCATGAGCCAAATTCCGAAATCCAAAATACCATACAGAGGTTCCGTGGTCTAGTTGGTTATGGCATCTCGTTAACACCGAGAAGGTCCCCGGTTCGATCCCGGGCGGAACCACTGCTTTTGCTGTTGGGCTCAGATGCAGCGAGATGATCTTTTTTGTCATCGTGTTACTCATTAGATAGATAGACCATTACCACATATTGTCAGGTTGTTCACCAATTGCGGAAGCACCGGAACCAAACAGTATCTGTACTTACGGGCAGTAAAAGGTTAGCTGCAGGTAGATACACCACAAAAGACATACAACAGCGGGATAACACTAGTTGTAGGCTATAAACCTTAGTACCTTTTGTACACGTACTCTCAAGTGATTAATTATATTCAGAGTTGTAAAATAAAAAGCAATAATACGCGTAGCACGCGTAGACATCGACTAACTCGCCGATCTGAAAGTAATTGTATCAAGCACGTCCACCTGTCGAATCAGACCTGACACCCCCTACTCACAAGATCTCTTGAACACCTCGTTGAACTTTGGGCTGCATGTTTGCTGAATCTGCAGCTTCTCAAACTCCAAGCTTGCATAGATTTGACAGCCCTCGCCTCCCATCACCCTTCCTGCGTCCTGGCTGCCTCCATACTTCAACACCCGCTGAGCCATTCCTTCGGCGACAGCGACGTTTCTGCTTGGATCGTTTAGGTCGGTCCCATTTTGGTATTTGGCAAATCCGGCAACGGCGGCGTAACCCAAGCGGCGAGCGTATAGGTAGGCTATCTGCTCGTCGATGGCGTTGATATATCCTCGAGCACAAGACAGCTCTTTATCCGGATCATCCGAACTGCAGATAGTTGCAACGGGGACTTGGGATAGCTTGTCCAGGTCGTACAGAGGTGGCTGTGAGGTCGCGTGGGATCCAGGAAAGTTGTCGCAGGTCGCGTTTACAGACGGCTTATAGCGGCATGTAGGTGAGCTTCGAGCCATTGCCTCGGCAGCTAGGAACGCGTAGATAATCAATTTCATGGACATTGTGGCCTCGTGTCGCGGCTTTGCTTTGCAGCTGTTTGTTGTTTTTTGTTTGTGTTGCGTGTCAGTCAAGATTTGATGAGCCAGCAGGGTTTATGTATCTAGAGTTCTAGACTAAAAGATTGAATAAGGTTCATAATTCGGTCAATCTAATTTACCGCAGTCACATGAATTTAATATAAGCTTTATTGCTGCTCATTAGAGAAGCACGAATTAATTTTCAGAGTTGTCAGTGGACGATGGGAAAGCCTGCCGCCGAGAATGACCCTTCCATTCAATTTTAAACCTCATCTATTACCTTCAGGTACATATTATCTGAGACTCTATTCAACTCTTCTACTCCTGCTAGTCCTGTAAGTTGAGATGTGAAAGTAAAAGGGAAATGAACGCTGAAGATCTTCCAAACAAAGTCAGTCGTGGGCAACGCATGCATATGCTTTCGCCAGGCTTGCAGCTAGCAAGTCCATATGTGCTTTGCTGCGTTAACGTACATGGAGAACTGATCTCCAAGGCACATGGACAATGCAGATATCCTTGTAGTAGCACTTAGACATCTGCATAAATGCCTCGACAACCAGGTGACTGTTGTTGCCGCAACGAGTATAAAGTCTCAGCCTTTCCCCCTCTGTCTCCAATGTCTTTCTTTCTTTCTTTCTTTTTTCTTCATCCTGGTGCTCGGGTTGTTTCCTGCTCCGTGACGCGTTAAGCCGAGGGAGGAACTTTGCTGGTTGAGATCTTATTGTTGACCACTCCTCTTCGTTGGCTTCGGCCGACGAGGGAATTTTTGGAACTTGATTGCTCTTGGCAAGGATTTATTCTTCTCGTCGAGACCCGATGTATTGATTGAAAGCTTTTTCGACTTCACTATCTACATTGGTGAACTCATCCCATCCGAAGCAACATTACTAACTATAAGACAATAAGTGTGAGTGACATGGCATACCGTCGTCTTCGCCGCGCTTTGATGGAACGCAGTCGGCGAGGTAAACACCTCCCCGTCCTATCCATTCTTTACCAATTGCTATAACAAGAGTAGTTGCAGTTCCCTGCTCACTGCTCATGACAGAGTTGATTTGACTGCTGATAGCACTCATCATCATAAAACTTTAACACTTTGAGAGATGCTTCATTTTAGGTACGCAGAGGCTTAAAATATGATGCCACCAAGTCATGAACACTTTTCCCTTATTAGACTCGATAGCCATGCGCTGCAATACTTTTACCTCCCATAGTAATTGGCCTTTCCTTGAAAATCGACGGTACAGGGTAGGATCACAACGCGGACGCGTCACGAAATGAGCACGTCGACCCCTGTCGCCGGCTTCTTGGCAATGACGCAATTTCTTGATCGCCTGCTTGCTCTTTGCCAAGAAGTGCTGAGATCATGCCTGAAGTATGACAGGCAGGCGTGAACAAACTATCCCAACGCATCTGTTACACTTAAGATTTCGCAGCGTAGACATCTGTAGGCCTCGTGCATTGCTATATCGGGACACTGGCTGACATTTGACAGAGAGAAAATTGACGTGGTATATAGTATAAAATTATTCTGCAAGAAATCTATCTGTATGTCTAACTTAGGCTTGACGTGTTTCTAAACTTGCCCTCTGATCTTCAACCCACTTCTCCTTTTCTATTCTTATACATCTTTGACCCCATTTGATGGTAATATATGCGCCGATAGCTCCCCAGACCGACGGAACAGCCCAGCCAAGTGTATAGGCTACTTCTACATGCAAAGTCCACGCCAATGCAATCAGAACGATAGCGACAATCGACCCTGTGATTGCCCAAGCCCAGAGCATCTGCACAAGCATCCTTCGGAAGCGAGGTGAGGCGCTGTACCTGGCCAGCGCTGCCTCTCGATACTCCTTTCCACCTCCACCATCACAGCCAGTAATATCTTCCATGATGCAGAATGTCAAGGGAGGGTATTTGTCTCCAATCACATGCGAGCTCAGTCGATGCCACCGAAGGTGCCAGCCGAAGTGATACGCAATGCCAGTCCATATCATGTATATCGTCACCATGAGTATGCCCACAGGCATGATGATACTGAGTCCGCGAATCATGGGCGGATCAGGTATACTAAAGCCAATCATGAGGGCCGTCATAACGAAGTATGGGGGGCCAAGGACGAGATGTACTGTGTCGAAGTTCCAGCGACCTGCGTCGTGGAGTGGCCGATAGGTGTCTCTTTTCATGGCAAGACGAAGACCTCGAAGTCCGTACTCGCCTCCCGAGATGAAGCCAAACATGGCGGTGATGATGGCAAACATGGCACCGGGGCGAAGATCGGTGAGGTTGGATATTGTGAAGTAGAATATGATGGGAATTAGAGTACACTCGGTGAGGATGAGGAACCAGAACAACGAGATGGTGAGCTTGTGCTCCCGCAAATTGTACGGCAGAGGCGGAGGCCCTTGGGCGAGGTCGTCGTCACGAGTTTCATGTTTGCTGGGCGTGGGAGAAGTGCTAGGCGGAGAAGGTATTGTACTATTCTCGGTAGTCATGGTCTCGTAGATTTATCGACGCGCGCATTCGAGGGAGGTGGCTGGCTCGAATAAGCTTATTTTTAAGCTTGACTTGACTGACAGCAAGAGGGAGAAAAAACAGAGCCAACCCCCCAGATCTGACGGGACTAACTTGCAGTATTTTATTCAACTGTCACCAGAAATGATAAGCAATATTCTAATGACGTTAGCGTGGCAAATTTCTTGGAGAAGCGGGGAAAAGAAAGGACGATGATGCTGGAATAGCTTGGCTTACCGCTCCATGAAGCACGCCAAGCTGACCCTTTACAAAGCAAGTTTTGACTAACAAAGTAAGCGAGCAAATCATTCTTTACAGAAGCACAACTTTGAATTCATCGCGGATCGATATGTCATTGCCATTCCGCAACTGGTGATAGCTCTAATAGCTTATTTAATCTTCAGAATGAGGCTCTCTCCATCTACAGATTATGGTGGTTGTGATCCTGAATCTGTATTATAAGCTGCATATTCCCATTTGACCATGTGTGTCGTGTCACTCTGAATTCAAGTACAATATGTCACTAAGCATTTCCAGTCCACAATCCATCAAGTCCAATTTACTAGAGACAAGTTTTTTGCACGCCGGCAGGGCCTTGACAGTAACACACACGCTAACCTTAACTTGCTCGATCGACTAAACCGGTAAAAAGCTGGGGTAAGGGCTTCAGGAGGAGAAAAAGAAGCCTTTGTTGCATTAGGACATTCTCAGACCACTTGAGTGGGAGGTACCTTGGCATACGTAATCCAGTCACAAGTAGTGAATGACATGGGCTTGAAGTTTCATAGTACAGTAGCGTAATATCTAAGATGTCTCCGAGTGATAGGTGTATATAAGCCTGATAAGATGGCATGTCTATAGCGGTCAGTCGCTATGCATTGTAGTATATCTGCATGCTTACCTTACTCTTTAATACGTCAAATTAGTATCATTGCATCTACGCGACTGATGACATCATACTACAAAGCGCCTATATAGCCCTTTCGCGATCTATTTATCCCTAAGCTGCTATTTTAAATCCGTGTGACTACTTAGGCTAGAGCTCAAACCAGCCCTGGAGAGTCAATGTCTTGACTTCTAAGGCTCAGTGGTTCTCGTTTGAGTAGTTCCGAGGGCCATGGAATTTAAGTGGTATAATATTCTTGGCTTGGTATTTTCCTTTAGTGAAGAGCCAGGTCCACCATCAATCACTCTGCTGAACGCCTAACAAGTGTGAAAGCGAGAGAGGGTATTTTGTGATTCTTATCAGAGTACCGGTTGACCTTATAGTCACGGTAATTGCTTGGAGGGAGAATGTTATGTTCAGCAGTCCTTTTCGCCAAGCCTCTTCTTTAAAGCATTAATAATACAAGAAATGACTCGCAGAGTGTCGAGTTTACCTGGTATATGATGGCTAGCCCACTTTAACAAGCAGCGAGTTCTCAGACCCGCCTATATAGCATCATCGCCACGTCAAAATGCAACCGCGTCATAAAAAGAAACTTAGCAACTTCGTCTCAACGCCAACTTTGAGTGAAGTAGCTCCGCAAAATCTTCTATGATCCATATTATTATACCAACTGCCGATCTTGGTGCGAAAAGTGGGAAAAGAACCGCGTGGGCGGTGTTGCATTGATTTAGTTTCTGCCAATATATAAAAACTACTCCCCCTGGCTTTGGCTTAAGTAAACTTTCTATTGCAGCCCTCGTCTGTAAAGGAACAACATGTCGTCGTCATATCCCGATAAAAAGTCTAGACATCATGAGCGTCAACCACACGTGTCGATGGACAAAGTTGACGCTCATTCTGCGCCAGAAACTTGTCAGCTCATAACGCAGTCCGGACTAGCCAAAGCCAAGCTTCCATGGGCAGACCTCATGGTCAAATCCTTCTTTGGCGGTATCTTCATTTCACTTGGCTCTCTCTTCGACCTTGTTATTGCAGGCGGCTCGCCCCAACAGCGTGAGGCGAATCCGTCTCTTGTCAACATGTTGGCGGCTTTTATGTTCCCAATTGGATTCGTTATGGTTATTTTTACCAACGTTGAGTTAGTCACGAGCAACATGGCTGTTCTGACGTACACTACGTTGCAGCGAAGGACAAGCGTTTATGATCTCCTGAGAAATTGGGTTGTTAGCTATATATTCAACCTGGCAGGCTGTCTCTTCTTTGCCGGTGTCTTGACTTGGTGGACCGATACATTGAGTTCCGACGACATGTCGACGTACGCCGTGACCCAAGCTGAAGGCAGGGTCAATATTGGCTGGGGGTACAACTTTACAAGAGGTATTGGATGCAACTGGCTTGTTGGCTTAGCAGTGTTCATGGCGACAAGCGGAAAAGATAGTTTCTCCAAGATTGTTGGCATTTGGCTCCCAGTATGGGCCTTGTGAGTGCATTCATCACCCTTTCCGTTACACTGCTAACACATATGAAGTATTGTCCTCGGATATCAGCACTCCATCGCCAACTTCTTCCTAGTCCCGATCGGGATGTTTTATGGCACCAATTTTGGTGTTGGCAAGTTCATCTACCAATCTATCATACCGGTTACTCTAGGGAACATCCTTGGTGGTGCTGTAATGACGGGCGCATTCCTCTGGTTTCTGTACGGACGACATGACCCGTTGGCTACCAAGACTGGACAGCCTTTGAGTGGGGAGGATAAACAAAGCGGTAGTTACGCGACTGATGGAGAAACAGTTTCGGCAGGCGATAGAAGCAGAGGGATGAGGGATGGAGATATGGTTTGAGGGGGAACAGAGCCAAGGAATTCACAGGCGATTACAGCTTTCACTCTTGTGGTCTAATAATGTTACTTGCTCTATAAAAGTTCGTACCTGTTCTATATTTGACTAAGCGACATTCTTTCTAGCTCCAAGAGCGCTGGACTCGAGTAAACAAAAGTCTAGGACGCTGCTTTTATAACCAGCCACATCCCCCGCTGAAATGATAACTAGCCAAATATGGTCCTGAAGGGTCTTCTAGCAGCTCCCTCCGAGACTGAAGAGACCAGCTACACCGCTGAAGATACTGAGGAGATCCATGAGAGGAGCTAGGGAGTTGAACAAGACCATGTCTAGCTTATTCTCTGGAGTGCATAGCGTGGGCGTTATGGTCTTCTGATATACCGATGAAAGCGTCCTACTAGCCTCGACCTATTATTCATAGGCCGTCCCATCGCTCAATCTTTCATCTGAATAACATCAGGGTAGCCGGCTCGGCTAGGTACGGTATCCTGGATTCAATCTACACGTAACAAATAGGCTCTGGTGCACTCAGCTGCTGACCGGCTGCATGAATGGGGACTGGACAGACATTGGCATGTGAATAACCTGGATGCTGCTTCATATCAAGAGAGTGGACTATCGCTGCAGAAACCCTAGAAAACCATGTGATCAGCATTAAAGCCAATAATGGTCCGTAAGCATACCGCTCTTATTTTGGATTTACATGCATGCCACAATGGTACTGTATGCACGCTTAGCTTGTCAAAAAGAGGTCTGTCTAGTTTCTGGGCTGATGCAGTCAATATTGTATCACTCGGGAAATCCGAATGCCGATCTATTGAACAGGCGAACCTGAAAGGTGCTTTATTCCGCTCTTCAGCTTCGCCAAAATGGCACAAATATGGGGTTTTTACTGGCCTCGAAAATACCCTAGTGAATGTCTCTTTCCAATGCTGCAGATTGTCCACTTTCTTCGAACTCGATTCGCCAGTGTCTACTCAAATGTGGTCAGCAGGGTTCTTGTGGCTGACTGAGTATTCAGCTATGGCCAGCTGAAATCTATTGGCCTTACCAATCAATGTTACAAAACGTCAGGTCTGACATGCAGTGAGAAAGCCCTGAGAGAAATATTAGAAGAAGCAGACAAAATCTGCATGATACCTCCGTGGTGACTACATGCGGTGGCATCAGGCCATCGCTTCACACCGTAGCGACATCTGAACGTCTGCATGTTCAAAATAAAGCCAAATACAAGCAGACCTTCGTGATATGGACCAGCAATGGATATAAAAAGGCGTCTGATGCCTACAGAACTACCTGTTTCTTTACCTCCAACCCCAACAGTGCACCAGCTACTCTACCTACAACCAACCACCATCATTAATCTTATCTTTTCATACCTTGCAACTTGAAGCGTCCACTTCAAACAAGCCCCTTCAGAATGACCTACACCATTAAAGTCCGGGTCTACCAGACCAACACCAACGCCTACTTCCACATCGTCGAGAAGGGCTGCTGGCACTACGCCAACGGTGCCGAATGGACTGAGAACAACGGAGTCTACACCCTATCCATGGGTGGAAGCGGCACTTCTGGCATGCTGCGTTTCAAGACAGAGCAAGGCCGGGAAGCCTTCTTTATCGCCATGGGTGTTCACAACTACAAGCCTTGGGTCGACACTGTCACTGGCCTCGCTGACAACATCACCTGTGTCAGGGCCTTGCCCGAGTACTATGGCAATCCCTCTGACCGTACTCGATCCAGGGAGTCGCAGCGTACCGAGCAGCAGATTCTCAACATTGATCACCGAACCATCACGACCCACTACAAGGTCCGCGAGGGTAACAACCTCGAGCTTGATATCATTATTGGTTAGGCTACGGAAGGATATGGACGTGAGCTGTAAGGAAGGACGTGTCTACGCCCAGATTGTTTGATGTGATGGGATATAACTTGGTACATGCACATTCGTTCCACTAGCTAGCAACGGACGAGTCATTAGCATATCTATTCTTCAATAACAGTCATTCTTTCACTTAGAGTTGATGTAACTGAAGTCGTCCGCATATATTTACATCTGTTTCCGTAGTACTTTCTATGTGACATACAGGTTCATCGTTGGTCGCTACCCCGGTTTCCGTTGGTTTCCCGCGCAGTCCTACTCGCATCTACTTCTAAAGAGCAATGTTTTTAGTTAGTAATCAAAGGTATATCCTCCTTGAGCCTCTCCAATCGTCTGGCGCCCATCATCAGCCGACCTGGATGTAGGACTAGCATGATTACAATGACGGCAAGCATGAAGCAATCATCAAAGACATAGATAAAAGCTTCGCTTGTGAAGAAGTCAGCGCCTCTAGTTTCGGAATACTCGACTACTCGGATTATGTTCCGAATCAGAAACAGGCCACTAGTAGTGTATAGCGCGATGAGGTACCGCGGATAGTGAGCCAAAGCGCCTGCAAGGCAGTCTACCGGAGGGTTCGAGCGTATCCTCAGGTGAAGAGTGAGCACACAGACAACAAACAAAGTAAAGGCTAGGATCTGAAGAACCAGACCGCTGATAATGATATTTCTGCCTCGAGATGCCATATCCATGTCGTCGGCTCCAGCCATAATTGCTCCAGCGGTTTGGGTAATGAAGCAAATCAAATCCACGAGGACAAACAGTTTCGTGACCCAGCGCAATCCAATAAGGCTTGCTTCTTGTGCCTTTAGAGCTCGTGTGACCCGAGACAGAGACATGTAAACAGTCGCAGCGAGGAATGGCGGTGCCACAAGAAGAAGCAGATTTTAGATGATAAACGGCAACGTTTGTCGAACATTGTCATGAGATCGTGACCGAAACCAATAGGCAACGGCTTCCACTAGAAAGAACCGTTAGTCAGTCTCATTGTTAAAACAGGAAAGTAAGCTTTATGTTGCTCACTTACTTCCAGATCCTATAATTAGAGGTATAGGGAAGGCTGATCGATAAGGAAACATCATGATGAAGTGCATGATGGCGGCTGCTGCGAAAAGCCCGAGGAATACATATGCTGGGGGTACAGCCGGATTGTAAGAATACAAGTCGAAGGGAGCGTAGCCCTCTGTCTCAGTATCGTTTGACATGACTATCTTGATGGCGTGGTTTTCTGTTTTTAATTGGTAGAGTGAAGACAGCGTGGTAGCAGTGGCGGTTTCTGCAGGGCTTGATGGGCACACGAGGTTGGTGAAAGAGCAAGAGGAAATATAAAAGAGAGAACTTACACATCGAAGAAAGACAAAGGCAAAAGAATGCCTTTAAGTAATGATTCTCCTTGAGCAGAGATTCGAACTGACGCGACCAAGTGCAAACCAATACGGGTCTAGGTTACAAAGCGATTGGATATGAGGGTTTTCGGATTCAATACGACACATTATGGGGCTGGCCATGCACTAACGTTCCAAGTGGCACCGAGATAAAATTTGCTTTGCGTAATTTATTTCATTGAGTCGTTCTTGGTCCAGGCTTCATGAGCCAATACTAAAGATTTTCACAGGTAAATCATGCATGTTGCCTAAAAATAGCGACAATATAAACTGGCTGTAGCATTAAAATTCTGCTTCAATGGATCACATATTGGGCTAGATTAAACAAGAGAGTCTTGTCGATAAGTGCCAACTATGGCCGGGACATACTTATAAATCCAGTTATGAATTCTATTAAGTTGGCTAGGGCTTAATTATATAACTACTACTTAATTTTAAAAATATAAATGTTAGAAAAGTAAGTAAGATATTAATAGTATAAGTCTATAGCCTAGGCTAAGTCTTTTATAACTT
>JAJJWO010000012.1:0-43228 GCA_021655895.1 Fusarium sp. NRRL 66739
AGCATCGACATACTCGGCCCCGTATACGGCTTTCAATGGCGACACTTCGGGGCCGAGTATGTCGATGCTAAGACAGATTATGCAGGCCAAGGAGTTGACCAGCTCGCCGAGATTGTTCACAAACTTCGTACGAACCCCTACGATCGCCGTTTAGTTCTTTCCGCTTGGAATCCCGCCGACATGAAGAAGATGGTATTGCCGCCGTGCCACATGTTTGCCCAGTTCTACGTCTCCTACCCCCGTCGCAAAGATGATGATCCAGAAGCCAAGCCTCGGGGTCATCTTCATTGTCAACTGTACCAAAGGTCTTGCGACATGGGTCTCGGTGTTCCCTTTAACATTGCCAGCTACGCACTGTTAACACACATGCTCGCACATGTTTGCGAACTGGTTCCTGGAAGCCTTACCCACGTCATGGGTGACGCACATGTGTATCTCGACCATGTTGACGCTCTCAACACCCAGCTCGAGCGTGAGCCACGGGACTTCCCAGAATTGGAGATCTCTCGAGAGAAGGGTGGAAGCATTGATGGATGGAAGGCAGAAGACTTTACGATCAAGGGATATGACCCTCATAAGACAATTGCAATGAAGATGTCTGTATAAGCTATGTACGGTTTTATTCCTAGATTACGACTGATAATTTGGCATGGATTGAATGGCGTTGGACAGAGCTTTGATGTACCCAAACCGCAATTAGATGACAGATGACATGTGCCTGCTTCCTCTACCTAAGCACCCCATATAAGATGTGATTGTCGTGTACGCTTGCTTTGGGACATGGCTCCAAAAACATAAAAGGCGTCCAGAAGCCACCGACATGACGGATTTTAATGTCACTGGGTCTTGAGATTTCTGTTACAGGATCGGACAATAATGTGGACGTGATCTTTGGCACCATGCATATACAAACGCTTCTCAAGCGTGCGGACCTTGATTGATAGTCTACAAGCCATACATACAGTGAATGGTACAATACTGTACAATAAACCCATACAAGATCAGATTCCATACATCCTTCACTCCATAATTATAGTGCTACAATGGGAGAATATCCTACTGCTTCTTCTTGGTGGAGGCCTTGCTGGGGGAGCCCTCCTTCTTCTCAGATGCCTCCTTGGCCTCGACAGCAGCAGCATCATCCGCTTCCTTCTTCTCGGCGTACCACTCACCGGCCTGGAGAACGAGAATGCCGACAAGAACAAGAGCGAGAATGGTGTTACTGGCAGAGAGGACCTTCAAGCTGTCCTCGCGACCAAGAATAAGCTCGCCATTGGGTCCGTCATGCGTCTTACCATCAAAGCCATCGTTGGTCCAGATCTCGGCGCTGACGCTTCGGAGAGCCTTGACGATGTTGGCGACGTAAACACCAAAGCCAATGAGGTAGAGAATAAGAGATGCGCCGTCAAAAAGGAAGTTGGCCTCGCTAGGGCGGAAGAGCTTGATGAAGAAGCCGATGAAGCCAATGGAAATGAATATGTGAAGAATGCGACTGATGAGCGCCGGGGACTGGTGCACAAACTTCAAGTGCGTTTCGAGGTGGTCAAAGAAATGGTCGGGCACGGGAGCCTTGGTCCATAGGAGGGGGAAGTCGTAGGGGAATGAGGCGAAAAGAATTCCGAGGAAGAAGCAGACGGCTATGGATATGAGTCAGCGTGGATAAGGACAGATCGCAAGCAATTGACTTACGGGCAACGATCATGAAGGTAGCAAAGGAGCCAGATCCATGGTAGTTCTTGGACCTGGTGGTCTTTGAGTAGTCGATGAAAGAGCTCATGATGCCAATGGAGGGGTTTAAAAGCGCAAACGACTTGGCGCAAAGTGCGGAGACGTGGAATGTGATATGCGATCGATGTAAGAGCAATACAGCGCAGGAGCAGGAGCAGTCAGGCACTGTCGCAATGCGCTGGAGATCAATTTTGCTGATGCGAATCAGTATGAGGTGGATGTGGAGGTGGAGGAGGAAGGGACGAGGAGGAGAGGGAACCAAGCTTTGGTGGTGTCAGGTAGCAGGGTAGGTAGGTACCTTCTAATCTGGTGGTAGACTGGGGACTCGTGGAGTACTGCACCTGTCCTTATCTCTAATGTGGGGCACCGGTCTTTTAGTAAATGGGGGGATATTTGAGTGGCCGCTAAGCTTCTTTTGATTCCGCAAGCCGTGGTTTGGAAGTACCTACAGTAAGTAGCTGACCAACCTTACCCAATAACTCAATGTTCTCGATACCTAGGTAGTAAACAGTTAGTAGTCTGGAGGGGGAGTGGCAAGTATATAACCATTTCATGCTTAGGTTGTGATAAATATGTTTATGTACTATGCTGCCTATTTGCAATACCAGTTTCAAGGCGAGAGTCTGCTGATGCCATTGAGTTGGACCGGACCAGTCCAATGTCACTATCTGAAGTTGTCGTCTTGTTAGCTTAAACAACAATTCATACTCAGAAACCCACTAAAGGTACAGAATTAGAGTATTCATATTAGTTTTCATTTTCATTAACTCTTGTAATTAGTAGATAGGAACGGTGCGCACTTTAGCAAAAACCCATGTAACTACATTCTGCGACTACCTATCTACGTAGGCATCCATGAATGCAATTTAAGTCTCTATGGCGTCTCTCTCAAAAACCAATAAGGATCTTCGTCCAAGGGTAGCCCTCCATTCATAATAGAAGTCTTCTTACGAAGCTCGCATAGTTTTTGGAATGTGGTCGAGAACCTTTTCAGGAGAACATTACCTTTCTCAATCCGTCAATCTCTCTTAACATTCATTCCAGTGGTCATATTAAGCCACCACCATATAAGTGGAGGGAAACTCTAAGTAAAGTTAGTGATAGATATCTATAAGGAGTGATTTCGTTAACTCCCCTGAAAAGTTCTCTAAATAAGCAAATACCCGAATTCAAGTCTTAGTAGTATCTCAGCGTTACACTGCCTTGATTCATCACTCAGATCCGCCCTACCGTTAAGCCCTCGGAACGATGAAGTGGTTGTTACCTACAATTACCATGCTACTCCTTTTTGTCTTCCACAGTAGATCCTATGAGTTACGGGATTCCAAAGACCGAAACCAGGGCATCTATACAGAATCTAGCCAGTACAAGTACCTGGGCTGCTACAACGAGACAACAGAAATCCATGATTCGGCCGAAGAGCGCGCTCTGGCAGGTGGCTCTCACCTGGTCAAGGCGGGCAAGATGACTGTTCCAATGTGCCTTGATTTCTGTTCGTCCAATGGAACTGCCTATAGATATGCTGGGCTTGAATGGTCGCGGTATGGATCGGTTCCTACAAGCCTTGAAAAGTGCGTTTATTGACCAAACCGACAGGGAATGCTGGTGCTCGCCATATCTTTCTAGCCTCTCGACAAAGCTGGAAAGCGATTATTGCGAGAACCCTTGTGAAGGCAATTCATCTCAGGTCTGTGGCGGGCCATTGAAGTTGAGTGTATATGAACTTTCAGATGAAGGGGATGCATCAGATGGGACAGCGATGCTACGAATATCAAAGGGGATGATCCTCTTCTCTGGTGCGTTGGGCTTATATCTGCTTCGGTAATTGATCCAAAAAAGAGAAGTTATCTATTATGAGGTCTGGCTGCGTAATTTCATAAATATAATAAAGGGCATATAGTCATGATCTGTCCTGTAGTACTCCCCTGCTCGTAAGTGTATATATGAGTTTACAATTTCAAGGGAGCCATGCCTCGCTGCTTCACAATCTGTTGCACAGCACCCTTGACGCCCTCCACTGATCGTCTCCAAACCTCCTGGCCACGTCCTTCTATACCATCTTGTTCAACTAGTACATCCAACCACTTGACCAACTTGGTCGCTTTCTCCAAGTCACGTTCCTCCTGAATTACTCGTACAAGAAACTTCTCCAAAACCTCCACATCCCCACGGTGGGGACCATCACTTCTTGTATCTGCATGCCATGCATCTAGCATGTCTTTGATCTCTTGCGTGGATTTTACTCCCGAACTTGTAAACGTAACTTTACGTGGTACTGCGGCGAACTGGATCCTACGCTGACCACCTGGTAATAGCTCTTCAGGATCAGGGGTGTTGTGCTTCCTCGATGGCGCTTCCAGCCCTGACTGTTGGGCCCGTTTGCGTCTTCGATGGTCTTCAATGATCTCGTTTCGCATGTCTTCTGGTAGCTCGGCGAGGAACTCCGGATCAAGTTCTTCGATAATTTCCTCCTCGAAGGCGTCGCCAATTTGGTTTAAAGATCGGAAATTAGTTTGCAACAAACCAGCCTGGGCGTCTCTTTGACGCTGGGCTTTCCCAAACAAACCGCGCGGCCTGCCCCTTTTCGAAGGTGTGGGAGGCTTCCTCGGCTGTATGGAACGATCCTTTCGAGGAGATTGTTGTGGTGTAGATGGCTTTCGCCTTCGCCCATACGTGGCTAGGATCTCAGCCTTCATGTCGTCAGGCAGAGCATTGAAAACCTCGGGATCCACTTGAGTCGGGCATACATTAGCTGGCATAGGGCTTTCTGATCTTGATTTTGCTATGGGAGATTCAGTGTGAGCCTCTGATATCCTAGACCCCTGGGCCATTAGTTTGCTGCGGATACTGCTAGGCAGTTCTGCTAGGACAGCGGGATCCGCATTGCTTGGGATGATGAACTGAGTTCCAGAAATGTTGAGAGGTGTGTTTGCTTTTGCGTCGTTCTGGTTGGCCTTGGTTAATGCCATGGCTGGGTGAATCTTTTGCTTCCGTGGCGTCAATGGATCATCGGCAATCGGATCCATATCAACTTCGCGACTCGGTGTACTTTTCAGTTCTCCTGGACTCGCAGTCTCGTCGATTTGCTCTGTTGTAGAAGTTCTCTTGGCGGGTGAAGGTTTTGCAAATGTGTTGAAAACCAACTTCTTCTGGCTACCATTCGGAGCGGTTACATTCATCTTGATAGCCTCCAGCTTTGTCATTTGTACTCCTAGCCCACGCAAGTCGCCGGGACTAAACTTGAAAGACCTCAGGATATTGACGGCCTCTTTGCCGATGACTTGATGATCATTCGTGGCGACACCGAAAGCGATGCTCTTGTTGAAAGTATCACACTTGCCGTGGCCTAGGGGTTTCGGAGGGTCAAGAGGTGCATCCATTGATCTCCTCATAATCTTCATTGTCAATTGCTTCCCCTTGACGTTTTCGTTCAAAAGTCGTTTCTCAAGTTCTTTACACAGGTTGTAGATGAATTCTTCTGCTTCGGGTTGGTTGATGAATCGAATGCCCCAATTGACCTCTGCTGAGACAGACTTGCGCGGTGGCTGCTCGCCAACTTCTGCACGGTCAATACCATGAGCGTATTCCCGGAGCTTCTCGCCAGTTTTCGGTCCGAGGATTGATATGAGATGCTCTTTCGATATCTCTCGTAAGTCTTTGATATAAATGACACCAATCTCCTCAAGCTTTCCACCAATACTTCTGGCAACTCCTGGAAGTTGCTCAACCTTCAGCTCCCCCATCATGGACAATACTTCCTCCTTTTTCAGTTGATACTGACCTGCAGGCTTAGCCTTTCTCAATGCCACTTTGGCTTGCAAGATATTGGCGCCGATCCCGACAGAAACATGACAACCTGTCAGAGATTTGATTTGGTCGCGGAGTCCTTTAGCAATTTCTTCTGCCATGTCTTGTTCTCGAGTAATATTTCCTGTATCAGACTCGGTACCCTGAGAGCCAATATTTGTCAAAACAATTGACGTTATGTCAAGTAGGGCTTCGTCAATGCTGACGCTTTGCACTGAACCGCCGACATCTAGAATAGATTCATAAAACAGACGGCTTGCTTCCCCATATGCGGGAAAGTCGTAGGGTAGCACCTTTAAGTCGGGACACAATTGAAGCGCCGACTTCATCCACATCCCATTTTTAACTCCAAAACTTCTGGCAGGATAATTGCAACTTGCGATTTCTGACCCGGATCCTGCGCTATGAGCAACAACCGCTGGCTTGTCGATATACTCTGGCTGTTTCTTCAATGAAACGGCGCAGAAGAAGCTGTCGAAGTCAACATGCAAGATATATCGTCTTGAGCCTAGTCGTCTTTTTAGTTTTGAACTTGGCTGGCCCTTTTCCGAGGCAAGCCGTTGCATCCTCGACTTCAACTCAGCCTTCCATGTGGATAAATGATGTAGTCGGCTCTCAGAGTAGAATTGCTTAAGGAAATCCGGGTTGGCTGTCGAGGACTTCCGTATTCGCGGATCGGATAGTAGGAGTGCATTGTGTTCTTCAGATGTCATAGGCTTCGAAGAATTTGAAGTGTGGACCGGGACCGTCGGTTCGATGGGAGTTTCTGTTTCAGGTCCACGCATTTCTTGTTCATTCGACTCGGTGTGTGCTTGGTCTGTGGCCACTTGGCCCTTGAGAGGAGGTTCAGGTACCTGTTCAGACTCTTTGAAAGAAGGAATGGCGGCGTCGGCCATTGTTGACATAGTGCCTGGAGCTCGAGTAATCGGCCGAATAGGGGTCTGGGCTCTTTCGGTAGCCTGGCTCAGAGACTGACTGGGCAAGGTAGGTGTTTTGAACTGACAAGTATAAAAGCTATTGTCCGTCTGTTCTCGGTAGCCTCGTTTGGCACGAGGAGTTGATGGAGCCAGACCGCTACTATTGTCAAACTTTAGCACCTTCTGCCTGGGTCCCTCGTCCAAGACACGATAATTGGACCATGGGAGGAGTTTTCCAGCCTTGATCGAATCCATAATCCAGGCAGGCTTAACGATCCGGTACCGGTTAAAGTCAACGGACTTCTTGGGGGGTAGTGTTGAGGCAATGATATGAGTTGCCATTGTCTTGGAGTCCAGGTATTGAAGAAATCCACCACCATGCTGTACGATCTCGCGATGAAGACTGCAATCGTGTAAGTCTCAACTTCTTGGTTGGGATAAGAAGATGATAACTCACATGTGTAATGGTGGCTGGGTATACCCTGTTACATGTGCGACGGTTCCTTTGAATATTTGAGGTTTGTCCGAGGCAGCACGAATGTCGGCATCTAGATTTTGCAGTTTGACCTTTTTGCGCCTAAAGTAGTCGTTGAATCCATTGAATTCGCTGCCATCATACTCCTCCCCTCCCTCATCTTCAAAGGTGTGCGCCTCAATGCGCTTTCTCACCTGAGACGAGTTTTTATCGAGAACGCTTCCCATGTCGTATTATTTTGTCTGATGAATATGCCAGGTGTGTGATGAAGTTTCACGATGCTGATCGTGGCGAGTGGGAATGCGCCGGCTGATGAGACTTGGTCATTGTTCAACTTATTCACAGAGATTTTGTTGACAAAACTCAAATTTAGTTATGCAAAACTCGTTATTAGTCGGCGGTCGAAATTCAAGGCTGGTTGTTCTTTTGATCCTTAGTTGTGAAGTCTTCAGTGCATGAGACAAGCCGACTCGAGGTGCTTGTGATATCAGAAACGCGTAAAGTGGGGTACGCAATCGCGTATCAACACGATAACCCGTGACAGATAGCACCGCCACACCCACCAGCCACTGAGCGCAAGGCTGATCTCAAGCTCCAAAGATGAAAGTTGCCATTGAAACCTTCTGGTAATCTTGTTGTGTTTATCAAGTACGCCCTTTCTTGGACTTTTGCCGCGATGAACAACGACCAGTTTCGCAAACTTCTGGCTGCAAATTCGACGAAGAATTCTGCCGGTAAAGATGGCACGCCTGCAGCCTCATCTCCTGCTGGCGGGAATGCGTTGGGTTCAAGGCAACGGTCAAGCATCCCAATGACGCCGTGAGTAACGTTGACAATTTTCTGTAGAGCTCTGGCTAACTCGCCTAGGCGCGCTTTAGGTGGTGCTCAAGCTGATTTTGCGCGACAACTCGCCGAGCGAAACAATGCTGTTCGACCTCAGAAGAAGTTCAAATCCTATGACCCAAAGGGCGTCAAGCTCGCCTCGGGATATGTCGATCGATCGAAGGAACGCGATGACATGACAGAGGATGACCGGGAAGAGAAACTTAAGGAGCTCGAAGAGCAGCTCAAGAACGACGAAATCGACCAGGAGACCTTCGAAAAGCGACGCTTTGAAATCGCAGGAGGAGATCTAAGCAGCACTCACTTGGTCAAAGGCCTGGATTTTAAACTTCTGCAAAGGATCCGTCAGGGAGAAGATATCTACGGAGAGAAGAAGAACAGCGAGCAAGAACCCGAGCCGGAACCCGAACCTGACGTGGACGATGCGTTCGATCAACTGGAAGAACAAGAGGTCCAAGCAGTACCGAAAGAGAAGATCGAAACCAAGAAGAAGGGTCAGTTATCGACAGTATCACTGGCACCCGGAAAGAAGCGAACACGTAATCAGATTCTCGCTGAACTGAAAGCGGCGAGAGAGGCAGCCAAGGCACAGCAGGAAAGTGCACTGGGTGACCGGTTTAGAAAGATTGGAGCAAAACAAAAGGCTGGTTCGCGAATAGAGCGAGACAGTAAAGGAAGAGAAGTCTTAATTATTGTGGACGAAGATGGACACGAAAAGAGGAAAGTCCGCAAAGTTCAACCTGGTACTGAAAAGGAGGACGACGCCAACCAAAATGGAATTTTGATGCCAGACAAGGATGCAAAGCCGCTCGGAATGGAGGTTCCAGAACAGTACAGGAATAAGGAAGAGCCGGAGGAAGATGAAGACGTCGATATCTTTGATGGCGTGGGCGATGACTACGATCCACTAGCCGGCATGGACGGTTCGGATTCGGAATCCGACGCTGATGAAGATTCGGAGAAGAAGACAAAGCATCAAAAATTAGACGAAGACGAAGCCACTAACACTTCAATGCCCCCACCACCGAAGCCACAAGCACCTCGAAATTACTTCCAGGGATCGAAGACTGGCCTGGTTTCAGAAGAGCAGAGCAAAGCGCCATCCATGTCAGACCCAGCAATCATGGCAGCGATCAAGCGTGCAGCAGCTCTCAACCCGATCAAGAAGGACAAGGGCGATGTCGACGATGAAGACGAAGATGATGGAGACGAGGAGGCACAAAAGAGGTCTATGGAAGAACGACGAAAGAAGCTGCTTCAAATGGCAGATCGAGACGACGAAGATCTTGATATGGGTTTTGGCACTAGTCGATTCGCCGACGAGGAGGACTTTGACGATAGTAAAGTTAAGCTCTCAAACTGGGGAGACGAAGATAACGACGGCGAGGGGCAATCAAGGGCTGGGCAATCAAAACGGAAACGAGGACCAAAGAAGAGGAAAGGCGATAGCAATAATGCGGCCGATGTATTGCGAGTGATGGAAGCACGGAAGAAGTCATGATATGACGACAAACTGTCATGACACAGATTCTGCAAACAATTGAGCCTTGATACCCCAGGCATAGGTACTGTTTGTGTGACCCATAGTTTGCTAATAGTTGTTATACCCATCAAATTCAGCTGCTTTTGACTAACAAAAACTTTTTGAATTACCTGAACACTCATAACCACCTGCTTGAAGAGGAAGCCCAGGCCGCGGCTAGTGGTACGTGCGATGATAATTAAGTCAAGTCACAGGAGCCAACAGAGTCTGCTTTGGTTCCTTGCTTGCTAGCGGTTAGAAAAATGAGGGGAAGAAGAAACCCCACCATGAACCCCAACTTTGTTTAAATGGTACAGTGAAGAGTCCCCTGGGCTGATGAAACCTCGCAACTTTAACAACTCACCTGTTATAGTTATCACCTATAGTTGGTGATGAATTAGACATTACCTTGTCTTGTACTTATTGTCTTAAGCTTATCTTGCATAGATCTTGCATACCCACCAAGTTTTTTGACTCTTTGCCCAACAACGCTCCTTCTACCTACTATTACCATGTCTGAAGCTCAGGTCCCCGTTTGGTTGGATTGCGATCCAGGTCATGATGTAAGTAATAAGCAGAGACGGCGCTTTTCATCTCAGTCTCACACTGAAAGGAGGCTTAGTTTTGATACGAGACCCCGTCGCAAGAAATGTGCTGTCAACGGCTATATCCCTCTCCCTAACCTTCCGTAATATTGCTGAATAGTACTAACATTCTCACAGGACGCTTTCGCGATCCTTCTGGCGGCTTACCACCCCCAGATCAGACTTCTCGGTGTCTCAACAGTCTTTGGCAACGCACCCCTTGAGTATGCTCCTCAAGCCTTCCTCCGGGTTATCGAGTTGCACTGTCAAAGTCCTCTTTCTAATTATTACTTAGGAACACCACGCACAATGCAGCCTCCGTTCTCACCGCCATTGGTATGCATGATATTCCTCTCTACGTCGGCCTGGGTAAAGCTCTCGAGCGTCCTGCTCTCCATGCGCCAACAGACATCCATGGTGTCTCGGGTCTAGATGGTACCGATCTTCTCCCTACGCCTCTCGTCACTCCTTCAACCATCCCGGCTGTCGAGGCTATGGCCGAGGCTCTCCGCGCCCAGCCTCCTGGCACCGCATGGGTTGTTGCAACTGGTGCGCTGACCAATGTTGGTGCGATGTTCCGTGCGTATCCGGAGCTCATTGGCCATATAAAGGGTGTCAGTCTTATGGGCGGTTCCATTGGCGAAGGTTTCTCAGATGCACCGCTTGGTATGGTTGACGGCCGCCCCAGAATCGGTAACTACACCCCTTGGGCAGAGTTCAATATTCTTGTTGATCCCGAGGCTGCTGCCACGGTCTTTCATACAAAGGAGATTGCCGCCAAGACCACCATAGTGCCGCTAGATCTCAGTCATCAGGTGCTAGCTACGCCCGAGGTGAGGGACATGCTTCTGTATGGACCAGGTGCCGAAAAGACGGGTTCAGGAAAGACAACTCTACGTACCATGCTTGTCGAACTTCTCTATTTCTTTGCCCAAACCTATGCGTAAGTTACACTCACACATACTTTTATACTTATGACTGACCTTCATAGCGACGCCTTTGGCCTCACTGCCGGACCTCCTCTGCATGACCCCATAGCCGTTGCCGCTGTACTCATCGGCACGGAAAGCGAAATTCCCTTCTTTGAATGGGATGCTAACCACAGCCAACCTCCGGAGCATAACGAGCGCTTTGAAGTCACTGTCGTTACCGAGGGCACATTTGAGGAGGCTAAGGAGGGTAAGCAGACTGGGCGTACATTAGCCAAGCTACTGCCGCCTGGAGAGCAGGGAGTTAGGATCCCACGCGGACTCGACACTGCCAAGTTCTGGCAGGTCATTGAGGAGTGCATCGAGCGAGCAGATGCGAAGAATGCTGCGCTTGCTCTTGCTAATTAGAGAGATCAAAAGACCATTGTAGAGTAACAATCACGCAAGTATTGCTAGATATTGACTGCGCATCATTTTATGATAACTCTATTAAATTTGTTACGGTCTATAATTTACCGGGGATGATTTCCTTACTGGCTGAATCCCAGTTAAGCATAAATTTAAGGCTTTGCTCATACGTCCAAAGAGTAACAGCGCTCGCCGGCGCCGATTTGAGTAGGCTGATGGTCAACCCCTTATACAAGCCACGGAAACCTTCTGTGCGCAATATCGATCTGATCGCACCACGCGCTGTGGCGTATTCCGGAATGTTTTCGTATACGTATTGGCGACGCGCTGGCCCCTGAACCTGAATGCGCTTCCGTACAAGATCGAGGGGGAATACTGCTGTCTTGGAGATAACACTGGCACACATACCAGCGGTAGCATCTCCACTACCCCAAGGCATGTGCAACCCTTCCATGGACAATCTGAGGGACTCGTAGGTGACAAAGAAGATACCCATAAAAGGTATAATTTGACCGAGACCAGGTCCGATGCCTCTGAAAAACCCACGCCATCCTTCATCGCGCTTAATGTCCCAAATTGCGCTTCGGAGCGAGTGATAGACGCGATGACGTCCTTGAGCCGCGAAGCGTGTTCTTAACAAGTCGAGAGGATATGTGACGACTGTAGCAGCTGCGCCGGAAGCTGCGCCAGCAATGAAGCTTTCGGCAGCATCGGGCAGTTGATTCGGAAAGGTAGTGCGGAGGAAAAGGGTTGTCGAGCGATAGGTAGTGAATTGTGTGGCACCATAGCATACATATAATAGCTCTGCCGGGACATTTCCCTTCCACAAAGCTGTTAGACCCTCATGTTTGAGGATATGCTTCAGAGTCGCAATCGCTCCTCGGTACGCAGGGGCTTCACGCAAGGATGCGATGAGATCGGAGAGAGAATGCGGTTGGAGTTGAAGGCGGATTTTGACGACATCGAGGGGAGCGACCACGAATCTGTTGTAACAATGGCATTAGTCTTGATACCCCTTATCCAAAGACAAGTTCATGACAATGAAATACCTAGAAACCAATCCTGCTATTGAACCAGCAGCCACGACCTGAAGTTTGGAGCCCTAATTGTAACAATGAGTCCAAGTGCCGATGAGTATTGGAGTTTGGGGTTCTACCTCATCCTTGAGGTGGCCTTCCTTGTGCGACATGCATTCGGCTTCAGCCCTTACGGACCTCAGGGTAAGAAAGAAATCTAAGGATCAATACGAAATGCGATATACTCCGGAGTGTGCGATTTTGGGTTAAGTAATAGCACCAGCGTTGGAAATGTTGGGTTGTTGGGCTCAAGGGCGGCGAAAATAAAAAGTTGCAGATCAAAGCAAGGATGCGACACGACGGAAGTAGATGGCCGAAGAAGAAAGTGAACTTCTTGATTGCGTATTTCTAAGTTGATTGATTATGATAGATCTTGGAAGAAGAAGCGAGACGAAGTTATGCGACTTCGAGGTTCACCGGGACTTTTTTTTGCCGTGTGCTTGTTTGCTAAGGTCGTCATTATTATCACGGGAAATGAGATCCGTGACCACATTGGCTGCATTTGCTTCCATAGATGCTCACGATGGAGTCTGTGTGACGGCATAATAATTTTAGGTCAATAGATAATCGCGGGTGGTGGCGGTTGCTGGCGGTATAACGAAAGCGACTAGGTATAGAAAAAGGTTCTTGACGTTCATCTCTGTCTTGCGCATAATAGTGAGTTTAGATTGCCATAGATGGTCCTGGAAGTCTAGTATATGTCGATAATTTCAATGTTCATGTGTGTATATATGACCTCGGTGTCTCTTGAGCCGATTGGAACTTTTATTATTAGACATGAACCGAGCCGATCTGTCAGAAGCAAAAAGTGCCGTAAGGCTGGTCTTTCGCTTCAGACAGGGGTGTAAGTGATTCAGCTCTACAGCCACCCCAAGCTGGTTCGACGTTGGGTTTGCGGATGGCAGTGACTAAGCCTGAACAGTAAATTAGATATTGGCCGACATCTAAAAAAAGAAAAAAAGAAAGAAAGAAAAGGACGATACAAATGAAGGAATACTGACGCTTTATCAACTGAATTTAAGAAGCCTTGGAGGCTTTGTTAACCAACAGAACGTGGGGTTCCGAGATCTCCACTCCACAGCCACTGCCACCACCGCCCTGGTGGAGGACAAAAGAAATGTAGGGTCTGAGACGGGGTCACTTACGGTTAGAAAATATTGTACTTTCCCTTGATATTGGCAAGAATAGATGGGCGTTCATAGTAGATTAGTATAAAATCTTTATTTAATTAGAATAAACTGCTTAAACACGTATGTCTATACTAATCTAGGATCTACTATTAGTATAGTAGCTACCTACAGGCCCTGCCACCACGAACGGCTGGACCCATGTGGGTGGGAGTGTGAGTGGATTCAAAAAAAGAGCCTCTCAAGCCTCTCCAAAAATCCCCAATGCGCCTAGTTTCCATTGCTCCGGCCGAGACCCTTCTTATTCTCGCCCTTTCCTTCGCTCCTCATTGGCTAAGCCCGTTGAAGCTACGACCACCAGAGCCTAAGCTCCCCCAGCCAGGACCTCGCTCTGGAGGAAAGGCACGCCGGGCACGTCACTTGGCTGCTCGACGCCTCGTGCCGCATCTCCGATACCTTGCCGAATTCCCACATGCTCTGCCGGCCTACCTACAGGTATATATATTGATCTCACGCTCCCGTTTTGGTCTCGCGTCCCCCATATTCTTCGTCTAAATCTGTCTCTATTTTCAAGATTATAACTTTACATCGTTCTCCATCTTGGCACATTGACCGGGTACCTATTTGTCTATCCAGCTAACCTACCGCCCGCGGTTCGACAACGAGACTAGATAGATAACGTCACAAACCCGCACGAGGAATTCCTACACTTAATGCTGGTGCAGAGCAAGGCGCAACTGCAACACGAATACTTCACGAATCTAGCTTTCGCTGCGTAACTCGACCTTCGCAATGGCCGCCGCCACACAACTACCTCCACCAGACGCAACGCATCTCCTCGCGCCGCTTCTTCCTGCTCTCCCACCATCCGCTATCTCAACCGAGCCTGCTATTGGCATCCTACCATATCTATCTCCCATACTACGTCAACGAGTCAAGCTCCTGTCCTCTTCAAGTACTGAGCCATGGATTCGACTTCTGTGCTATGACAAGGCTAAAGTGCCTGAGCTGGTTCAGATTGCCCAAGGCGGCAATCTTGAGCCACATCCTGTATCTGGCGAGGTCGAGGTAGACTGGGACTACGATGCCGAGGCACGCTTTCGTCGAGTTGATGAGGAGACATTACAAGCTCTCATAGCTCTCCCCACTCTGGGCTTGGCTTTCCAGCTGGTATACTGTGTCGGAGATCAAGAAGGTGGGGGCGATGGCTGGAGGGTCGGTGAGGTTACTGTCACAGACAAGCCCTCGCCATTTTCGCAATTTGGAGGAGCTTCTAACATTGCAGAGGCTGAGAGGCAGTTTCAAGAAACACGGGTTAAGAAGACCGTCAACCAGGCCCACAGTACCAGCAGCCATGGCCATAGCCTTCATGTTCCAGAAGCTGGTCACGAAGGCGACGACGACGATGATGATTACTGGGCGCGATATGATGCGACGCCTGCTCGCACGCCTGCAGCGGGGCAGTCGCCTGCTCCTCCTTCCAAGCCTGTTTCTCAGGTTGGCGATGTACGGGCAGCCTCAGCAGAAGACGCATACTTTGCCCAGTACGACAGCGTTCAGCCTGCCATGGACAACCATGACCCCGACGAGGAGGAAGTTGCTGCGCAGATTGCTCCGCCACTTGGACTAGGACGTGCACAAGAATCTACCGAAACCACAGAACTCAATGAGACACAGGGCGCGTGGACACTGGCCGAGCTTGACAAGAGCGATTCAAGCCCGACACAGAATGGCGACGATGCTGAGCGCCACGCCGCTCTGCTTCACCCCCGCCCTGCCTCAAGCGCCAGCTCCAACGGTTCGGAAACTGTTGCCAAGCTCGAGGCTTCCGCTGGTAAGCAGGCGCAAAACGAGTTCGGTGTCAAACAACATATCTCGCGCAGCATTCGCAGTCTCTTTATGCTTTCACGTGCTTCGGGTATCGATCGTCAAGAATTTGAAAGTCTTGTCCGTACCGAACTTGACATTCTTGGCATGGTCGAAGATCAAGAACAGGCTTGATCGAGGATATTGTTGGCATTATCTGTCACTACCCTTTTTTTGACCCATCAGAAGTCAGCAGGAGCGTCCTTGGGTCACGATGCCACATTTTTCTGAATCTTGGTATGCATGTACGGCGTTCATCATTAGGCATATGGTTGGCGGCAGTCTGTAAGGGCCATTTGGTTTTGCTATGGGTTTTGTATTGAGCATTGACTGGGCTGGAGCATGGCTTTTAGTTGAACAAAATCTCATGGGAGAATGACACATATTTAATTTGAATAAGTCAGACAACTAGCCATGCCAAGTACTAAAACAGTCAGCAACGTTCGTAACCGGCTCTCGTGAGCATGGGTTTGTCTATCGCACAAGCGCCAAAGACATTATAACCCAGGGACGACACGGGATCACCAAGCGTGATCTGGGGCGGGTTTTCTGGCTAGCCAGGGCCTCCGATAATCATAGGTTTCGAAATATATGTCCTGCTGACCTGCAAACATGACAAGGCAATTCCAACGCCATATTATGAGTACCTCCAAGGCAGGCTCCCCAAAACATTCATGATTCAGCCCCCAGAACAGTCCAGCCATTCACCTTTGTTGTCTCTTGGCAAACCCTTCTCATGGGACTGTCTAAGCAATGACAAGATTTTCTAACGCGGTACGGGCTGTCTCAAGAACCTTCGTGCAATTCCGATCTGCTGAGGTGCATGGCTTGGACGAGTAAATGACGCCAGAAGCTCCCTCAGGAACATGCCCGCTGGCGATGAGTGCATCAAGGGCATCGTGCCGTTTCCTATTCCGCTCTTCGAGTTGCTCAACGACGTCCCTGAGCCCAAGTTGCCGGTTAACCTGTATCCCTGGCATCTCCTGATCATTCTCATCAAGCCCATAGACATCGAGGCGCAGAAGCCCTCGGATTGTGAGTCTCCACAGATCAGGGGACATGGCCTTGTTGTTGTAGTCTTTGTAAGCTCTGCAGCCACTGGAGTTGTCAGCAATGGATCCCCAGATGCCACCGACATCCTTAAAGGAAAACCAAAAGGTCCGTTCCTGCTGTTTAGCGAGAGCCGTTTCTACGTCGACCATCTCGAGAATTGTAGCGTAGGCGTTGCAAGCAGAGGGTACTAGAGCGCCAAGAAGCATGAGGTTCTGGAAGGACTGGATAGGAACCGGCTTGGCGGGCTCATAAACCATAGACAAGGAGCACACAGAGCACTGAATAACATCGTGGGCAATTTTGGAAGCTTCCCGGGCAACTTTCATGGCAGGAATGATCTCGGTTGGTAGCCGGCCAAGAGAGTCCAGGGCGAGGTAGAGCGACGATAAACAGCTGCACGACACTGTGGGCACAGGGCGCAACGAGGGAGCCGGTGTACTCGTAGTCTCCTGGGAAGAGGTAGAGGATGTGCCATTGTCGCTTGATCTAGGCGATGTTGACGTGTCTGAGCTCTGGTGCGATTCTGACGCTGGCGATTTAATTTGCACAGCTAGATATTGCTGGAGCCTGTTGCTGAGGTCTTTTGAGACAGTGGCTTGCAAACCATCTGTCTCGTCAAAGTTGATGCTACCGAGAAGATCAAAACCGCACAGATCGAGTGTAGGTAACGCAGCGCCATCGGTGAATGATCCATCATAATTCAGGATCTGAGGGTCCAATGGAAGGGTGTTGTTGTCAGGCAGAAGGTTCGAAGCGTCGATGTTTGTAGTAATGGATTCATCTAGGAAACTGAGATCCTGGTCGAAGCCTTCTGATAGAAGCATCTGATTATAGTCATCGACGGAATCGAAACCGAGCATAGGCTGCTCCGATTGTTGAGCAGTAGCCGGTGCTGACACCACGGAATCACTCATGTCTACATGCCGCCGCTTGCGGGGACGTCCCATTTGTTTCTGCGGCGAGTAATAGCATTGTATCCCCTCCTTTCTGCAGCGAGTGCACCCTTCAGGCTCTTTGGTACAGGCGAGTTTTCGGGATCCTGGTGGCCAGTAAGTTTCCGAGTCGGACACATCATGAGGTGACTAATGAAAGCCTGGTAAGGTGAGGTACTCACTGCACTCATCACACGCCCGATGCTTGATGACTCCAATGGTAGCAGGTGCTGCTGTGGTAGACGCCATGTTTGTGCCACAAATTTATCTTGACCTTTTGCTCTTATAAGACGGGATTTGGGTGTATCAAGCGATTTCCCGCATGTCGTGACATGATGATTACAGTCTGTCAGCCCACCCCAGGCTAAGCTAATTGTCTGCCTTACATCTTACTAATTCAAGCAAAGCACAGCCTAAAAAGAGAAATAATGCAGAGATAACTCGTAGGATCGGATCTGCATGGAGGCTAAGCAATTTACGCATGGACCTTGAATATCGGTCTTTAATAGCGCTTGACTATCTTCTGCGTATCCACAGTCCGTTTCCTCTTGAACCCTTGAAACGACACTCAGCCAGGCTGACGTGGGACAAATAAGTAATTATCGGCTTACACGTGTGCCCGAACGATAGCTTCAAATATCAACCCTCGTTGTTCCTTGTGCCCTAGCGACTTGTCCAGGTGACTCTCGCATGGCATGGTTTCTAAGGCTCTTCACAAGATCTTCTTTTGCCAAAAAAAAAAAATCTTTCCCCACAGCTTCATCGCCATCACCGCCAAAACTTGATTCAAATCCATGACCCTTTCATCAAGGTTTCTGGTTCCTATACCTCGGAACACCGTCTTCTAGCATTTAGCACCTCCTAGACTTGCATTTCTGTTCCTCTTGTTTACTGCACCGATAACTAGACTAATCACTACATACCATCGCTCCAAAGAACGGATACAAATCTAACTGCTGCCGTCCTGTTCCCGTTTATACCACCTAACCACCCGGCAACCTGCGCATGAGAGCTCTAAACGCCATTACCACCCTACAGAAAGCATCCAATTTACCAGAAAGACAACGCTGGAGGCAATCGGCTTAGCTCCTGCAAAACAACCCTCCATCTTCCTCGGCGCCATGCTCATAAACCAGATCCCCAATCTTGGCGATATCGCCCGTGCCGAGTACAAAGAACTCTTCAATTTCGCAGTCGCCAAAGGAATTCGAGAACCTCTAGTCCTCCCGTTTTGTCTGTTTGGGCCTTTTCTTTTGCCTGCGCTCTATCTAGCTATTCCGCACCGAAATCGACCATGGCTCTATCGCGCACGATGGCTTATTGTGGCTTTCGTTGTTACATTTGACCTCTATATCATTAGGCACATGTCTAGCTTCAATATGGCCCCCGCGTATGCAGCTGGACTCATGGGCGGCTGGGGTATCTTGGCAAACCTGAATCTCTTAGTTTGGACCAATCCTCAAACCGACCATGCGAGAATCATCAGGGTGCCAAGGAACAATGAGACACAGAAATCGTTAAAGGGCATGTCTAACAATCATCTTAATGCTACCAGCGATCCAACCCAGGAGAGCGGATTACGGCAAAGAAAATCCCATGCTGCACCTTCAGGAGATATCGGGGCTCATGCTAAGCATGCAAATCTTGAGGATACAGTTTGTGTCTGGCAGAAGTTTCCTGAGAACGGTTCATTCGGTCAACGGCTTAACTGGATTTTTGACCTTGCCACTAACTTTCGAGAAATTGGTAAGTCATTGATAAGACAAAGAACCCGTTATTCGAAATGCTTTTAGCTAAAACAGTTTCACAGGCTGGAACTGTTCCATTACGTCAATTCCTAGGCCTAAAATCCCAGACAATATCTGCGATGGAGACCTCGTATCCTTCGACGACATGCCCGTCATGTCTAGAAGCGGCTACTACCGTCACTTGACTGAGAGGGAGTTTGTATGGACGCGAGTTCGAAATGTTGCTCTCTTAACCCTCTTGTTGGATTTTTGCTCTGTATCCATGATGAAGGACCCCTACTGCGTCTACGGCCCAGACCATGGCCTCGAGCTGCCAGTCCATCTCCAACGACTTCCTCCGTGGTTACTTCACATGTATCGCGAGCTCATCTGCCTGGCTGGCATCTATGCTGCTATTGACGCTATCTTTAACCTCCATGATCTGTTTCAGTATTACGTCTTTAGTTACTTCTACCCCATACGTGGCGAGCTTTGGCAGTACAGCAACATCTTCGGCCCGGTCTCCCAGATCCTTGATAGAGGCCTTGCTGGATGGTGGGGTGCTTTCTGGCACCAGACTTTCCGTCTTCAATTTGTTGCTCCCGCAAAGTTTCTTGTTGATAATGGTTATCTCCATAAGAGGACGCTGCTGGCTCAGGTTGTTACCTTATACGTGTCGTTTCTCCAGTCGGGTATACTTCACGGCGCGGGAAGTATCTCTTCCATACGCACCACCAAGCCCTGGAGAGCTCCGGTCTTTTTCGCCCTCCAGCCTCCGGGCATTGTTGCTCAGCTCTTATTGCTACAGGCGATAGACAATCATTTTCCTAGGACCCAAAAAAGACTCCGCCAGACGTTTAATGTGGTGTTTACCCTGGCTTGGTTGTACTTTACTGCTCATTTCTTCACGGATGATATCTCGTCCACAGGGATCTGGCTTATAGAGCCCGTGCCCGTCTCCCCATTGCGATGGCTAGGCTTCGGCTATCCAGACGATCATTGGTGGCGATGGAATCGGGAACTGTTTCCCATTTGGCATTCAAATAAGCACTGGTGGAAGAGTGGCCTACAGCTTTAATGTTTGAATATCTAGACAAGGTGGGATTGGTCATGAACAGAGTAGACATGTGGCGTGAAAATCCTTTTGCGCGGTCAATGTACATTGAGGCGTCGGATATATATTTATATTCTGGATGAGAGCTCTTCATGGCACTTTATACAAGAGACCAGGCTGTGTCTCGTATTTGGCAGTCAATGCAAGACCATCGTTATGTTATCGTTCGTCTCCCTCACGTTGTGCGCCGAGGTTCATACTTTTTATCAGACGCAAGCCTGTCTGCTTCTTTGCGAAGCCATGTTACTACAGGCCTATAGTTACTCTGCTTGGCTGCCAACACTTTTTCAAAAGCCAGACAGGCAGTACTATCCTAGTCAGGTCATGGTCTCATATCAACAGTGAAAGTGATTACTCACAGAGCGACTTGCGATTTCCGCACATTACAGGCATACTGAGGATATCTCATTACCCGAGATTTGCTGGTCAGCAAAAGAAAGGCAACATCAATCACTTTGGATATAGTTCCTAGAAAATTAAGCAAAGAGACCCGCGTGGCATAATTGGGAATACATACGAAGTATCATCTCACTACTGGGGTGCTGGGTCTTTCTGAGACAACGCAGATATGCCCACATCTTGTTGGCAGTCTCAGTGAACGCACCTTGGAGTGATGCAAGAACGGTTCGCGTTGAGTTGTGAGATGTGTCGTAAAACATCAGATGAGACTGGATCTTGAAGGCGTCTGAGAAGTAAGCAGGAGGTTAGATCGCCGAGATTCTCGGGTTTGTTTTGAAAGGATATCGTACTTAAAACTTTGCGGTGGAAGTTTTGGCCTGGTGTACGACCAAAATCAACTGTTAGAGAAGCAGATACGTCTATTTGGCGGTAAGTAAAGAATTTCAAGTCATTATGATAGGTAGCAGGCCTGTTCTTACCAAGATTGGCATCCCTCTCTCTATCATTGGCAATGTCTAATGTCTGGCAGTTGATTGTGGTACCGCAGTAAGGGAAGCCTTTGTTATGGTCTACCTTGCGGACGGGTTCGCCATCATATAGCATGTCGAAGTTGACCATGGTTTTGGTCGGATTGACAGCCACACCATACTCAGGAAACCCGTCATGCATGGCATTGACGAATTCGATTGCTTTGCTTTGGTCCAGAGTGACGAGGAGAAAATCATCTATGAGACGTAGTAGCAGACAGTCTGCTGTATCCAGAAAGCCCAGATACTTTACTTCGAGATCGGCGTAGAAATAGTTGCATAGAAACGAGGACAAGACGGAGCCTTGCGGAATACCGACTTTTTGCCTATAATACTTCTTCCCTACCTTGACAAGGTTTTGCTCAACGTGCTGCTTGAGGAGATGCATTAGCTCACCGACGCTATGGACTTTTCGCATGGCACTGTCCACAAAAACAGTGTTCTTCTTCTTGGACGCTATATCCTGTTCGAGCCGCTTGGTGAAATCCGAGTTCTCGTTCTCACTCAAGGCTGTGGCGTGCCACCGCCTGATAGCTTTTGAAGAAGATTTGTCGTAATCTACCACGGCTCGTTCCCCGGGCTTCACCTCTGCATGTTTCATTATGGCGTACTTAGTTTGACTTGGTACGGATTTCATAAGGTTGACAACAGCGTCTTGAGGTATAGTGTCGAATGCAGCCTTGACGTCAGCTTTGACAAAGTACAGCTTGCCATGGTCAGGGCGCAGTGTTTCTTTGAAGAGTTTCAGACGGGTATAGATATCGCAGATGGAAAACATAGTAGAGCCCAGTTTTGAAGGATTAGTCCTCTAGCTGCAAGTCAGCATTCAGCTCGAGAAAACTGCGTGTTGAGTGTACCTTTTCTAGCTTCAATAGTGAATGAACGGGTCCCAGGATGGTATTGATACTTGGACCAAGATTCCGGGAAGTTCCCCGAATCATAGCTCTTCGCCGAAGATTCATGATAGGGCGAAGTTTATTGCCCTTTGGTAGTAATCGAACTTGACTGAAACCAAGTCGCCGAGATTGTAGCACCTGCAAGGCCTCATCCATCTTAACCTCTTCAAACATGTCTGCTTTGAGGTCTGCCATAGCAGGCTCCGCAATTTGTCTCCAGACTTCATGACGAAAGTAGAAAACTCGATATCGATGGGTGTTTGATTCAGTAACATAAAAGTTATTCCGAATCAAGGGTATCAGAAGGGAATCAAAAATAAAGTAAAGGAATTCAAGTAGAATCTCACACCACTTTGCGGTATCTGTTCTGCTTGGTTTCTGGCCCGCCGAGCCAGGAGGCTGAAGCCAGTGAATATCGCTAATCTACCATCCGATTAGTGAGAAACAAGCTCAATGATAGGCGAATGCGAACCTTCAAATCCTGTATTATCTCATGAAGAGACATTGTCTCGAAACGTCTGAGCTTGATGAAGTGATCAATTTTCCGCATTACAGCTGACTTGTTGTGTTTTTGCACATTATCATTCCCCCAGAAGCTGTTAGGGATGATTTTGGACAAGGTTGCTTGGCAAAAAGAAGACACTTGAAATGATGGTGTAGCTAGGTCGATAAGAGATTCGTGCTGGGGCAATGCTGGAGCTTGAGTTTCTGACACACCGGTTTCATGATGTTTCTGGGAGAAAGCACCTTTAACGTGGGATGCTGCTATTGCATGCTGCGACGGCTTAACTTTTCGAGGCGATATAGGACCCTTCTTGGCTCTTGGTTTCCGATACCTTGATGGCCTATCAAATACGCATGGACAATGATGCTTAAGAAGTTCGATGTATGAACAACGGCCGTGAAGAATTTGCAAGCGTTTAACGAGCTGCTCAACATCGCCGCGGAGCCGCTTGGGTATCTTGGGCACTTGCGGGGCGGTATCCCCAGATTTTGCTTGAAAAGCGGGCGCAAGTTCTTCTTCTCTCAGTGTGTAGTCCTGAAACTTCTGTGAAGTTTTAGTGACATCAACCTGAGACGTAAAGACATTATGTAGTCCAAATTGGCGAGGAAACATGTACATCATGACTTTGATCGTGTTGCGACGTTGAACGCAATCGGCTGCTTTATCAGATCCTGGAGATATAGGGCAGCGGTTCAGCACATCTAAAAAGAGTTAATGTCCCGATCAATCATGTTTCGTGGTTGCCGACTTACGAATGTGCTTATATCCAGGTTGGATCAACCCCTTGGCCGTGAGAGAGGGCTTAGCATAGAATATCTTGCTTCTTACCAAAGCAATATCTGCAGGCTTTCGCACTTCGTCGACCGAGCCCTTTGTTAGTGATATGTTGCCTCCAGGAAGGTCAAGCTCTGAGAGTGGCACGCCTACTAGAGTCAGCTCAGTAAGTTAACAGTCGACATATGCACTTTACCCGTCAGTTGATGGTAGTTGTTGAAACCCGCCTGAACAGTTACGTAGATAGAGCCATCAACAAGTAGATCGATCATAATCTTCTCGCCAGCTTGGCCAAGAAGCGCCAACAACTGGGGCCAAGGCGCTTCCCTAAGCGCCTTGACATGAGAATTGGGATAGAGACTGAAGAGACCGGGAATAGTAGTCGTACTCTGATCATCGGGTCCAGTCGAATTCCTGAAGCCATCACATAACAGGTGTTTGGGTCTTCGTCCAATGTGTATCTCTCTAGAAAATAGAAGCCATACGACAAAATCTACAATCTATAAAAGCAAGTAAGTGACCACAAGTTTCAACCGAAGCGTCGTACTGACCTCAGATTGAGAGTAGATCGAGCCGGTAATTCCGTCTGAAATAGTGACATAAGATTCGTCCCCTTTCTGTGAGAATTCAAGCCATTGTTCCCAGCGCGTGTCGTCGCTATCGTGCGGTTGATCAGCAAAGCAAGCAAGAGACGTATCGAGAAGATGCGATAAGAGCTTCTCTGGCTCTCCGATATCGTCTCCTTCGCCAATTGACGCTACTTTTTTTCGTCGAAGGCGTGATCCCTGGGGCAGCTTAGCAAGGACATATTCTCTTAAAGTAGTGACTCTGGCGTAACAGCGCTCTAAGAGATCGCGTCTGACAGGCGTTTCGTCCAGTGATTTCTCCCCTTTTTGATGAATCGACGCGTCAATAGCTTCGCGCTTTCTTTTATTGCTTGCAATCATTTTCTTCAACCTTTGGTGGGCCGACCATCTCGCGTCTAGATATAGGTGATATCTGAGTAGGTAGGAGCCACTGATTCTCCAATGTCGATCTGTGGATTTGTGGCTGACTTCAGCTGTGGCTGCCAAGCGCGGGACGGGAGCTTAAACGATTCAAGACTAGTGCGCTACTAGTGAGCAACCGGCTTCAGGGACGTGCAAATAGCGCTAGGACAGCTCAGAACTAGAAAGGAACCAAGAAAAAAAAAGAATAATTCCATTCGACAATAAGCGATACGCAGTGATGCCCAATTGTCAGTGCGAGTAATTTTCTTCTTCCTCCTGTCTAATTCAAGCTGACCTTGCATAAGTAAAAGCAATATATCAACAGATGAAGGTTCTACCTTGCTTCGATCACTGGGGTCACCATGAATTCCGTTCCACGGAAATTAGATTGAGTTTGTGTTTAAGCAGCGAAGACAAGGAGGCACAGAGTCGTGATGACGTGACCATATACAATCTTCGCTGAAGAGTGGAAGCGACAAAGTGTTTTGCATATATGCCACGATCGACTGACTATGGCTGGCTAGCATGGCGCGCAATACCTATAAATACGTCGTCCAAAAATTATCGAAGCGGCAAGACAAGGTAAAACTTACAACTAGGTTGTGGGTTCGCCGGGATTGTTCTCCGGAAGCAAAAGCATTGACTCGGAAATTCCTAAGCACATCCTGAGCATCCTCAGCCTCGAGCACAGGGCAGAACCCACAAGAGACTGGGACCAGGGCTAACAACATCTAGATCCTAGGAGATCAGCCTCAGGGGTCGATAGGAGCAGAAGGACTGTCGAGCCGTCGGCAAACTGGGGTTTATCGTGGAAGGGTCCCTGAAAACGAAAATCTTGATTGTTTCTTCGTAATCAGCCCATTAGGAGATCCCATAATATGTGGCTTGCCAATTCACTTCCGCGGACAAGGATATCAAGGTGTGACTGAGGTGCAAAAGGAGATGAATGTCATGTAGAGGCAAGAAAGTTGAAGCACAGCATCAGGGGATCAAAGGCTTGCACACAACTTGGGTAACATGGGGCGAAATCGGGTTACTGGGTGGCTTAATCAATGATTTGCTGCCGTTTATCTAGCTTATTTAGGCATGCATGACTGGTAGAGATCCTCTCTGACGATGGATATGTATAGATGCGAAGGTCTGGCTAAACGTTCGTCCAATACGATAGTAGAGTTGCTGAAGAACTATAAAAGCTAACATCAATGGAAGTTAGCTTGTTTCTGTAGAGGTCTTGTTTTCTTGGTGCATCAATGCCCCTAGGGTTATCGCAATCAAACCCGAGTCAAATAGATGCCCCTACCTAGGCGAAGCGAGCTTGCCTATCCAAGCAAATGGAATTGAGGCTTACGGATCGGCTGCCACACGAAACGCTTCGTGGTTTACGAGACCTTTCCCCACGCAATGGATTGGATTGTAGCGAACCCCTGAGGTTTGAGGGGAAAGACAGCTAAACTTTTTCTTTTTCTTTGTTTTTCTTTCTTCGATTCGACGTCACATAGTATGGCAAATGTTTGGCTGGTCACTGCAGCATTTGAGACCAATGTTGCAGCTTTGATCGGCTGAGAAACGAATGTCCCTTAACCCTGGCGATATGGGTGGACAAGGCAGCATTGAGGGACTCGAATGGATACAGACAGAGAAACACTGAATGTCCCGACGAGCATCTCCGATCTCCGGATCACAAGGGTACAATGCTCCCGTCATTGCACAGGCTGTCCCACGAGCAGCCGACAGAATAGAGCACACAGTCTTGATGAGATGACAATCTGTTGGTTCTTGTTGTCTCGCGCTGGAACCTGCAATCCATGGACGGCATAGTATCGAAACGAAAATGCATACCCCATCTTGCCCATGCAGGGAAGACGTTGCCGATATGCAGTGCAGAGCTACCGTCGAAGCTTACAGCGCAGTGTTTCCGTCCATCCAATTGAATGAATGGATGTTTGGATGCGGGCATCTTTCTCTCCACCCATACCTACTGGTACCTAAAGTCGATTGCTTGACGTGAGGTGCCTGCATTTAGCGAAAGCTCCGCTGTTGTTTGCCCTCCAACGGGTGAGCTCCACCGAGTAAGGCGCCGGCCCATCTTGCGGGCACACTCGAGCCAACCCGCGACGTGAAGCTGCGCTACCTCTACTGTACATTGGCTTCCTGTGCTCAACTTCGCCAAAAATCCGTTATAGGTACTCTTGTTTCTTTCGTACGTGGGATAGCATCCTTTGCTCCCGCTCAGTACTCTCAGTCCTCCCGATGCTGCTTGTTTATGTTGTTGCTGTTATTTACTTGAAAGTTGTTGCCCTCGAGTGATTCTTCCTTCCTGTCGAGTTAGTGATTTGACCTGCGACCCCTATCTCCAGCACCATCCACCGTCGAGCTAAACGACCCGCTTGATCTGTGTTGTTGTGCCCTGACTGAGTCTTGTGCCCTCCAAGTACAGGCGGTTTCCATCTACACACCCATTACAGCTTCATCCACCGACCTCCTCACTCTCAGCTGCATTACAGCTCAACTGCCAACATCCCCGTTCACTGTGCCGGCCCCCAAACCCTTAGCAGAGAGCTGACCCGCCGCCGACAAGTTGGAGCGGCCGATCTAGCACCAGCATCCACTGAGAGTGCCCACTCACATTCTCATCCATCCCTCCCGTCCCCTAAGTCCAAAGTTCCAGGGACCAGTCTACCAGTGCCCCATCCTGTCCTCATCCACGGATGGCTCCCGCAGTCGTGAGCCTGTGAGAGCTTGCCAGAGCCATTGACGCTCTCCTGCCCCTGGTCGTTGCATCCAGACCCATTTACGACTCTTCTGCGGTTGTCTACTACCTACAGCACCTACTCAAACCTACAGTATCGAGTGCGCCTCACACCAACGCCCGCACAACCATCAAACGCCAACGCATCGATGCTCGCTGCATGGGTCTCTAATTCTCCAACCAGTCGTTCCGCTCGACGAGCCTGACCGATGCTCAGGCCACCATGGACCACGACATGGATACGGCCCTTCACGCAGGTCTTCAAGCGGACATGCAGGACCTCGACTCGGGCCCTCGAAATCCCAATATTGAGCCTCACCACGACCCTCGTCACCTCCCTCAGCAGCCTAGACACCATCGCCCCCATAATCACGACTACGAACATCGCCTCGACCACGACACTGAACCCAAGTCGCAAAGCTACCTCCACGGCCAGCTGCCTCACGAACACCCTCATCACCTCCCCGACCCTTCTCTCTTTGCCGCTCCTGCATCCCGATTCGACCACAGCGCCTACTCCCACCCTTCCGTACCTTACGCCGACGAACCCGACTCCCTTCCTGCAAACGCTCATCATGCCTTCACCTCCGTAAATCCCGACGACTTTTACAAGAGCTATAGGGCAACACACCAAAACATCTCCGAATCATTCCCTGTGGTCGCTTCCACATCGCGCCCGTCATTGCGCTCCAATGGTGATGGCTCAACACCCAAACATCCTGTTATCTTGCAAACACCCAGCAACATGCGTTCCACGTCAAATCCCGTTGACAACAGGGCCGCTCTCCCGGGCTATAAGCCATCTGGAACCCATCCCAGCGTGAGAGATCTGAAGAAGAGGTTCGATCAGAATGGCACTACAACTTCATCAATCCCTCGTGCCCCAGCGCATACAGGAGCTGCAGCTAAGACTAAGCGAGACGTCGGTGTCAGTCCACAACCGCGAAACGGTGCAACGTCTTACTCGACCTTACGTGAGGGTTCCAGCACATCGAACAATCAATCTGTATCTTCATCAGCTCGTTCACAAAGGTCGAGGTTTGTCGCTGAGGATCAGGTATCGAATAATTCTCAATCCTTCGCCAGCCGTATAGGGAAACCGCGAAATACAGTTAGCGGAAACTCAAATGCCTCCAAATCCATGACCAACTTACCAGAGTCTCCACCACAACAACCGTCTCCTTCTATTTCCCCCACACATTCGCGTTCTCAAGGCTTGCTGTTCGGCGAGATCCTGCCCGAGCAGCATAATTTTCCCACGGCTGGTTATGGAATTGAGGGCGTTCGCCCGAGGAGGACATCTGAATCCAGCTTACACCATCCTTTCAACCATCAGAGAAGCCTATCTGATCCACCCGATGTCGCCGAGCCTACTTCTCCAAGCATCTGGTATCGTAGCCTCAACGGCGACGAGAACGACGGGCAACCTGCCCAAGGCTCTCCGCAGAAAGGCCATACACGGTCACATAGCGATATCCCTAAATCCCCCTCGGGACTTCCAGTCTCCCGCAAAACACCTTCTCGAAAACCGCCCTCCTCTAATACCACCGGAGTTGGGTCAACATCCAAACTGCCACGTTCTGTGAAGAAACCGAATAACCCAAGTGATTCAGCACCTTCAACCCGTTCAAACTCCCCTACTGTCAGACGCCCACAGATGAACGGCCTGTCATCGAGAGCAGGCACTCCGACGACAAGAGCGAAAACTCCAACGAGGGCCAAAACACCCACCCAGAGCGGCGTTACTCGAAAAGCGGCACCTCGATCTCTTGTCACACCGACAAGTAATAATCGGCTCCAAGCCAATATTATCGCGCCTCCACCGAAGCTTTCCCCTCCTCTTAGAAGTTCTCGGCCTCGCCAACCTGTTTTTGTGGCTACAACAGCAAGCTCACGGATGAGGGCAGTAGAAAGAGCCAGATCTCCAAATCCATCTTCCATCCCACCATCCAGGATTGCCGAGCCGTCTACCCGTCGACGAAAGGTCTCTGTTGGGCCAATTGATTTCGAGCAGCGACGAGAACATATTCGGCTTGCGTATACCAAGTCTATCCGTGAGAGTCAAGCGCTTGAAGCACGGCAAAAGGCAGCAGATCGAAGGCGGAGGGAGATGGAGGAGGCTGCCAAGACGAAGGCCACTGCCGCCGCTGCAAATACATCTAATCTGGCTCCAGCATCGACAACAGCTTCAGAATTAGATATTGCAGAATCTCCGGAGATTCCCGACATTCCGCCAATCCCGCCAATTCCAGAAGGCCATTTGTCACAAGAGACACGCGTTGTTGGTGCGCCAGAGTCGAGCCCAGAAACTCCCCCTGCTACAGAGGTTGAAACCGCTGTCAACGTGGTTAGCCATCCCGAAGTCTCTAGTTATTCAGATGGCCAGTCTTATGACCGGATTCGTATAGAGACCCCGCGAGGTCACTCTCCAGCATCTCTAGACGATCCAACCATAAGTCCTGTTGATCTTGCAATGGCATTACCACCCACTTCATTGATTTTGTCTGCAAGCTCACAAGCAACCCCTACCGCGGAGCCTTCGGCTCAAGACTTTGATTCACCAACTCTCGGAGTTCCTGGTAGCTTTCCCGCACTCAGTCCTCCCATTGACATGCAAGAACGACCCCAAACTGCAGTATCAGTGGCTTCAGAAACGACAGAATTCGACAACGAGCCTCAAACGACGCCGCCGAGAGCAGCGCAATCACCACTTCAAGTTCCTATCACGATCATTAAACCACCTAGTCCGCAGGTTCAAAAAGCCAAGTCCCCTCCAAGAGTTGAGTATCAATACCCCTTCCAGGATGATCCTGACTCGCCGGTTCGATCAGTCCCTGCACCGGACACGCTGCCTCAGAGTTCGCCGTCAAAGGATGAAGTTGCCGAGGAACCTGTTGTTCCTGGTGCATATAATTTCAACCTCGAGGAAGATGGTCGCCATCGAAACGTTCAGCCTCCCTACGAAACTAGAATAACCATATTACCCCATGTTGACTCAAAATCAGTCGACAAGCCTCAAGAAATCGTGCCATTCCCGCGAATGGAACCCGATTATGAATCAGAATGTCAGACAGAGTCAGAATATGAGGAAACACCAGGGCATTACCACCATGATGATGAAGAAGGAGCTGTCACTGATACTTGCACCGAAGAGATGGACGATGACAATAGGAACGAATACAGGTCGTCAGCGCAATCCGATGATCGAGTCTCCTCTCACCGGGCTTCTACTTGCGAGTCTTCGGATGTCAACAATGATTATCAACATGGCCCCGGGGAACACGAACACCCAGAGTCCTCGACGAACCTGATGGTGCCAGCACTGTCGGCGCCGAATCGAATAAGTCACCAGTCCGCCTGGACAGATTTTTCTGTCAATAGTGGTGATTTATCTCCAGCGGTGCGCTCGCCAGTATTCCCTGATATGGACGATGAAGACGAATCTGGGGATCATGGACACGTCACGATCTTTGAAACCACGTCTATTCATAGAGACAGCCGACCAACAAACCGCCCTCTGGAAATTCGCAATAGTCAGCCGGAAGTTCGTCCTTCCGTTGACTCGACTCGATCACCAAACCTAGGTCATCAGCTCCCCGAGCTTGACACTGGGGATGGATTCTCGATTCCGTATCTTTCCAACAGAGCCAGCAGGAGCTTCTCATACTTTCCATCGCCGAATCACGAACCTCCTCCTATCCCTGCTTCTACATCTGCCTCTGCCTGTAATTCAGAGCGAGCATCGGGCGTCTTCTATGAGCAGTCACAAAGTGGGAGCACCTTTATTAGTTCTGAACGAGGATCGGAAGATTACATGCCTATGATGACAACACCTCAATCGATGGACAACACCTCGCTTTCTACACACAACCAGTACTTCGCAGATGCAGCAACTCTGAACGGTGACGCAACTTCGGAAACCCATGATAAGCATGATTTGACTGGGAAGGAAAAGCAGCGACTGATTCAACGTCGTAACGTCATCAAAGAGCTTGTCGATACTGAAGCTGTGTTTGTTCGCGATATGAACATTGTTGAAGAGATCTACAAGGGGACGGCAGAGGCTTGTCCCAAGCTTGATGCCAACACTGTGAAGCTCATCTTCCGCAATACAGATGAGATCATTGCATTCCATACTTCATTCTTTGCTCAGATTAAGGAGGCCGTAATGGCAGTATACGCAATACAAGGTCGGCGGTCGGCTCTTACAAGAGAAGGCTCACATGTGTCATCAGAGCCTAATCGGGTCAATCTTGCAGAGGTCGATGATGGAAAAGATCGTACTGTCTTGATTGGGCCTGTTTTTAAGGCTAACATGGAGAAGATGAAGCTAGCTCACGAGGGTTTCTTAAGAAACAGTGACGGAGCGGCAAAGCGGCTCATTCAGATTCAGCAAGATCCTACGGTAAAGGTGTGGCTCAACGAATGCAATGAAGTTGCAAAGGACTTGACGGCTGCGTGGGATTTGGACTCCCTCCTTATCAAGCCGATGCAGCGCATCACTAAATATCCTAACCTCATCATCACTCTATTGCAACACACTCCTCAAGACCACCCTGACCGAGAAGGACTCGTCGAGGCCAAAGAGATTCTTGAGGCCGCTATTATTGAAATCAACAAGACAAAGAAGAACTTTGAGCTTGTTGGCCAAATCGTCGGTAGAAAGCGAAAGGAATCTGATGTCAAGGCCGGATTCGCACGCGCATTCGGCAAAAGAGTCGACAAACTCCAAGCATCAGGCACTCGCCAAACCGAAGATTCTGAATATGCTAAGTTGAATGAGAAATTCGGTGATGACTATCTACGGTTGCAGGTCGTTCTTCGGGATGTCGAGTTCTATACCAGGCAAGTGTCAGCGTATGTGCATGAGTTTCTACAGTATCTCTCTTCCATCGAGTTGGTCATGAGGCTTCAACCAGGAAATTATCCTGAGCTGGAGAGCAAATGGGTCCAGTTCAACATCTCAATGCGGGATCTCGAAAAGGTTGCCCTTGAAGAACACGTAAGTGAATCGTACGGACCTGTCATGGAAGGTTGCTGACAAAATGTAGCTGTCACAAGTTCGAAAGCATGTCATTGAACCCTTCGAACATGTTATCAAGGCTTACGGCAACCCATCTCTAGCAATGAAGAAGCGACAAAAGCGCCGTGTGGACTACGAACGATATGAGCAGCTGAAGAGGGCAGGTAAAAGCATCGATTCAAAACTCAACGAGCTTGTCGAGCAGTACGATGCTCTGAACGACACGCTCAAAAAAGAACTTCCAAGACTATCTGCTCTGACAGAAAAGATCGGTAACATTTGTCTGGGCAACTTTGTGAATATCCAAACAAACTGGTACGGAATCTGGAAAGAGAAGATGAGGGTGGTGCTGGGTGATATCCCTGACATACCAGACCTTAAGGAGGTTGTGGCGACCTTCCAACGAGATTTCCCATACGCGCAAGAGCAGCTAGCCAGTGTTGGCATCCTCAATCCTACATACCGCGGCCGGGCTTCTCAGTCCACCACACGAAGTACGGACGAATCATCCTCCCTCAGGATGCGATCACGGCCATCCGAGAGTGATTCACGTGGCCGAGGCCACTCTGTCTCCGGCGAACAGGCACCAAGTCTCCCAGCACCTGAGTTTGCGAAGCGCCATAGCGGTTCTTACACGATGTCGCCTACCACTGTTACGGCAGGGAACATTCCTAGTCCGCACCAGTATTATTACCGTGATTACTATGCAGGAATCGGGGGCCATCAGCAAGGGACAGCATCTCCCCTTTCTCCTGAGCTTCCTGGTAGCACGCGATCTTTCGCTGCTTCGACAAGGCCAAGCACAGGACGAAGCTTCGACTCTGGTGTACTTCCAAGGCAAAGCTCCGATTCAGCTACGCAACATCTTCGAGACTCGCATACCACATATAGCTCTCAAAATCAATCTCAGGAGGGTCGGCGATTTTCAGGGCTTTTCCATTCGGCTTTGCCACCAGCTGATGGGCCAGAAGACAGTGCTCGATCTTCTCGAGCATCGTCCAGGGATCGAGGGCCGGCGGACGATGGGTATAACGTGCTCTGGTTGGCTGCGTCACTCTTTGAGTTTAACATTGCTACAACTAAACATGAAGCTGGCTATCCATACCTGGTCTACCAGGCTGGCGAAGTGAGTTGACTTATTGATAGATGTGTCCGAGGATCTGAATACTAACTTTATCTAGATTTTCGACGTTCTTGGGGAGAAGGGAGAGCTCTGGTTGGCAAAGAACCAGGACGATCCCGACAATCGTGTCGGGTGGATTTGGTCGAAGCACTTTGCCAGGCTTGCTGATTCATAGATGCGATGATCTGCGGACTGAATCATGGGCGCAAAAGAAGTCACAGCCAGGTAACTAACTACCTGAACCCTTATCATCGAAACACGCAACGCATCAAGGAGGACATGTACCAGGATTCAACAAAGGAGCTTGGGGCGTTTATTTCAGGGACAAGCGATCTAGGGCTGCAACAAAAGGAGAGTTACATATTTATGGGAACTCATCCATGTTTGTCTGCATTTTCAGCTTTTCTCCTTTCATCGGCTTTTCTAACCCTGTCTCCGGCATTGGTCCTCATTGGAACTTGACATTTGTCTTGACGTGTCATTTGAAATAGCTCTCATTTGTTTTGACTTGTATTTTGGTATTTGGCTTTTTAATGTCCTCATGGCGGAAGCAGGGCCATATGGAGAAAGAAGACGCATGCCACGAGGACAGGGGGATCAAAGGGGGCGCCCGGCGTTCAGAACAAAATACCAACAGCGTACCTATGTAAGATTTCGGATGGGGAGAGCGGAGGAATGAGGTGAGAACCTGGCGGACAATGAATATTCGTCCCTTGTGAGAGTAGAGGAGCAGAGGGATGATGAGTTGAGTAGGGGATAAAATACCAGGAGAATACTTGACTAAGATAAACTTGATTGCATGTATGGAAGAAGATTTGACCTGACTACGAAATTTTCTTGTTATTCTTTCTATAGAAAGTGGTCCTAGGCAAACTCGATTGAGGTAGAGTTGGAGGCATTCGATCCATATTGACGTAGTACGCAAAGTGTCCTCTGGCATGTGATTTGGAACTAAACCCCAGACTTTTGGGAGCAAGGACCGCCTATTGCTCCAAGTCAAAGCTTGATGCTCCATCCCCGCCCTTGCAGCACGGCAGTTAGAAAGGGGCATTGTTAAGCACCTCCGGAAGTCTCTACTGCAACGTCAGCTCCAAGTTTACCTAAGCTCAACTTTAACTTTACATCGTTACTGGCAGATGTTGCCAAGTCCCTCGCTTTATATCAGTCCTGGCAGAACAAAAAGCTTGGTATAAAAAAAAAAGGTACGGATACCGTCAGTCCTTTTAAAGATTCCCCAGTTTCATGACCCACATTACACGAGATGCCTGCGACAAGCTCGCCGCGGGAGCAAGCGATCGATCGCGAGTACCCGCAACAGCATCATTGTCATCATCAGCAACTTGATCAGCCGCAACTGATCGACCGCAACGAGGCTGATCAACAGAACCAACGCTCACGGCCGCAATTACAGCATCATTACCACCAAGATCCTCCTCATACTCAATCCCAATCCAATCCTCGCCTCGTTGTTCCCTCTGCATCCGGCGCCCGCTCCACTTCTCCCTCGCCCTCGATCTCGCCTGTACCTACACCTTCGATTTCACCTCCGGCTTCTGCATTGTCCATTGACGCTCCGTATACTTCTCGAGATCCTTCCTCGCCTATTCAAACACCGTCGTCGACCGACGCCGAAGCTCACCACAGCCACCCTCAACCAAACTCCAACAACCACCGGGTCAGCTCGGATAGAAACAGTCGCGACAGCTACGATTCCGCGCACGAGGGGAATAATTCGGCCAACATGGCCAGCTGGTCGGGGCAGCCTGCTGTCAGGGGAAACTCTGAAGCGGTGCGCATGATTCTACTGAGCTTTGTCACCATTGGCATAACGTATGTCCCTTCCACCCGCAAGTCAAAGGTATAATGTCCACGAAAGACAATCCCCTAACTCTCGTTCGTTTGTAGTTTCACATGGGGTATCGAGATGACCTGTAAGTGTTGAGCCCACGCATCATGCTGGGTGATGCTAAGAATTTCCCAGACTGCACGCCATATCTACTCAATCTCGGTCTAACCAAAAGCAACACTTCTCTGGTATGGATTGCTGGTCCATTATCTGGCCTCGTAGTTCAACCTGTTGTTGGCGTCATTGCGGACGAGAGTAAGTCCAAATGGGGGCGGCGGCGGCCTTTGATGGTCATTGGCTCCATCATCGTTGCTATCAGCCTCCTAATCCTAGGATTTACACGTGAGATTATTGGTTTTGTAATAACCGATGAGGATGCTGCCAAAAGACCTACGATAGTGTTGGCCGTCTTGGCCATATATGTCGTTGACTTTGCCATTAATGCTGGTACAGCTCATACTACGCGAATTTATTGACATGATGCTAACATGGTTCTAGTCATGTCATGTTCGAAGAGTCTTATCGTTGATACGCTACCCATCGACAAGCAACAGACAGGAGCGGCTTGGTGTAAGTTAGAGCTGAGCCCTACTTAAATTGCATGCGAAACTAATAATTACTTGCTATGTAGCAAGCCGCATGTCTGCCATCGGCCATATGATTGCATATGGGGCTGGGGCGGTAGACCTGGTGCAGCTCTTCGGAACGACCCTCGGTGATACCCAATTCAAACAGCTCACAGTTATCTCAACTATTGCTCTGCTAGGATCAACAGCACTCACTTGCTGGGCTGTCACGGAACGAGTACTGATAACCTCTAAGCCTGGTAAGCAAGAGGGTCGCTTCAAAGTCTTTCGCCAGATCTGGTCGACACTCCGTAACCTCCCGCCACGCATACAGGCCATCTGCTGGGCCCAATTCTGGGCTTGGATCGGCTGGTTTCCTTTTCTCTTCTACAGCACGACGTGGGTTGGTGAGACTTACTTTCGTTACGACGTATCCCCCGATGCGCGAAAATCTCAGGATACCCTTGGTGCCATTGGGCGTATCGGCAGTACTGCGCTTGTCATCTACTCCTTCATCACGTTTGCGGGTGCTTGGATTCTGCCTATGTTTGTTCAGTCCCCGGACGACAACTCTTTCACCCATCGACCGCCCCAGGCCATTGCAGGCTTTTTGACGCGCTTTAACAAAGTGAAACCGGATTTGCTGACTGCCTGGATGTTTGGACACATCATGTTCGCCGCTTCAATGTCCTTGGCGCCTTTTGCGACCAGCTTTCGATTTGCGACAGTACTGGTATGCCTGTGTGGCATGTGAGTAATACATCAGCCCCTATTGCTTGCTCCAATGCTGATAAAGATGGTGTAGCCCATGGACACTCGCCATGTGGGCCCCAAGTGCTTTCCTCGGCGTTGAAGTCAATAAGCTAAGTGGTGGCACCGGAGCGGACGGGACATATCGTCGTATTTCAGACGAGCCCGATATTGAACTTTCAGAAGTCAGCCACGATGATGCTCCCTTACATCTAGATCATGGTTCCGAAGTTGATTTGCCGTCGACGGCGACTACCGGCGAATTGTCGGGCATCTATTTTGGCATTCTCAACATCTACACGACATTGCCGCAGTTTGTGGGCACCTTTATCTCCACCATTGTCTTTGCAATCCTTGAACCTGGCAAAAGCCCTGAGTTGGCCGAAGACGCCAAAAAGCAGCCAGACCCGGATGGTCCGAATGCGATTGCGGTGTGCTTGTTTATCGGAGCTCTAAGCAGCCTGGTTGCTGCGTACGTAACCCGAAAGCTAAAGGTTGTGTAAGATAGATCTCATGTATTGAGAGTATATGTAACTATAGAACTGGTTCTGTATTTATCTTGGGTTAAGGCAAGGAACGGTATACTGGCGCAGGTTTACGGAAGAGGTCATGGTGGACATAGATTCGAGGCCACTTCCAGCGAGTATCTGCAGGATCGTACTGTATGGAAGTCTTGGATACATAGCACTTTGGATAATATGATACAAATGTCACATAAATCATCACCATGGTTCGCCTTTAGCTAGTGTTAAGATATGAAAAGAAACCTGACCACGCTATCCATATACAAGGCAGATATCGCAAGGGGTATCCTCAACAACTCCACTGCCGCCTCTTACTCTCCTGCTGCCAACTCCGTCGTGCTATCTCATCATTGTAGTACTAGGTAATATGCGCCGTGTATGCCGACCAGTATATGCCATGTTCTATTTGTCCTTCTCGTTCTCTGCCTCCGAGACCTTCTCCCACTCATCCTCTGTGCTGACACTCGAATGTGTCCCCGCCGCACCGGCGCGCTGCTTCACCTCGCCCTTTGGCTCAAGAGGTTCCAACCCAGCAGCGGCAGCTATATCGGAAGATGTAGCAGTATCAGAAGCAACAGGGGGCGCCTTGTTCGGGGCCGACGTCTCGACCTCTGTCCCACTGTCGTCGTCGTCGTTACCTGAGGCCTCCTTCTGCTGCTTGTCTTCTTGCTCCTTCTCGCGCTGTACGGCGGCGAGCTCGGCGGCGAACCAGTTGATACTCCACCACAGGCCGGCGCAGAGGATGGAAAGGATGACGCAGTGGATATTATATGTGGCGAGCAGGAGGAGGAAGAGGACGGTCTGGAGGGCGGCGAAGGAGGCGTTGGCGGCCTTGAGGATAGTCGGCGTCGGGCCTGGAGTGAAGATATCTTCCCAGAGCTTGACGATGAAGGATGACATGGCTATCGCGGGGTTGTTTTCGGCAGGGAGGGGTTGTTGGTTCGTGGAGGCGATCAGAGCACAGAGAGTAGCAAGGTGGGAGCTTCTTCGCGACGACGCTGCGACTCGTTTTGGTGGATAATAAGATGCGTGAGGCAAGGTAGCTTCTTCTGGTGTTCTTTCAGGTTGTTGTCGTTCTTTTGTTTAAATGACAGAGGTGGTCGCTGCCTGGCGACCACTTTGCGTCGCTAATAGAACGGCCCGTACCAACCAGCTTCGTCCGAGTGTCTCTTTTAAGTCGAGCGACCGTGTCCGTGAGCAAGACAGGACAGTTTTAGGTGTGCGAGTCTTGCGAGATTTTGTCCAACTTGGGCTTATGCGTATTAGAGAATGTACCTGCAATGACGACAGGTGGTTGGTTCTCGGCCGTGAATGACCCAGATCGCGTGGTTAGGCTTCGATTGGATTACATAAGATCGTCTACTGGGACTGGTATTCAGCGACATCCTCGTGATCGAATGCGAGAGTTCGTTTGTATGACCAAAGATGATGATTGGTGTCATGCTTGAAGCCACGTTTTTATGTGATTGTTTTCATTTGTGTCTTTTCTTTTTGTTCAGTTGCAAGTTTTGGCACCGTATTTGTATGGGAGAATTTTCTCTCCTGTACTCCGAGAACTGATGTTACGCATACATCTAACTCAGATTGGCCAATATAACGAACAAAGAGCAATAGGATTGCAGTTCATATACAAGAAAGAGTTCAAGTAACAAGCCTCGCAAGCATCAAGTTATACACCAGCTATGTCATAGATCTGAATATGGTCAAAGGAATTGGGCGTTTCTTACCCTATACTACTTTGTCGGACGTGTCTGCATAAAATATAAACATGCCCTTGAGTCCCAATATCTTCCAATATCAGTACTTGAAAGTGTAAAAGTCAAAAAGGAAGCCAATATATCAACAGTAAAAGCCCATAGCCCAGGCCAAGTCCTTCATATCTCAATACATAAGGTTACGCAGCTACATCGCAACAAGCTTCAACAACACCACCCTATTATAACGAGTATTACTGGAGCAAGCACTGTAGTTACATTGTGCGAACGAGATCAAGCCGTCAGGCGAGGCATATTACTACCCTGGAATTCCAGGAACAGGATCGAAATCTGCCTTGCCAGGAGGATCTTGCTTCAGCTGCTCTCCACACCACATGTATTTCGGAATTGGAGGAGTTTAGGTATTGGCCCGTGAGCAAATGCAAAAGTCGAGGTATACGATCAGAAACAAACACAGCCCCAACGCAGAATGAAGTGAGAGCCATAGTACAAAGAACAGTGAAACTCAATTGACAACTGCACCAGATGAGATTCCCCACGGCCAGCATTGTCCATATCTCCAATTTAACCCTGGCCGTATACACAGCCTCAGGATGGATGTAAGGTACATACCTCGAGGGCATGAGGATAATACGATGCCTACGGATCTTCCATATGCATACCCGCGGGAGGATGATATCCTTGTTCAAGAAACCTGCTAGAATCGAGGATCACAAGGCGAGATTTGCACGCCTCTAGATTGATCACATACTCCCCAAGCATCTCTTTTCGAGTCCTGCATGGCCCCCATCTCCCATGCGCAACACCAAAAGCCATGCCCTGTCGGTGCCAAAAGAAAGACCGTTGAGAATCGAAGCCCATGATTTTGACATAGCCGCGAATAAAGGAGTTTCGGCCACTAAAATTAAACCTCGCACGAAGGATTCGGTTCGCTGCTTCTTTCGGGCCACCCCTTGGATCGTACCCCAGACATGGGCTCAGGCACAATCGGCAACGAGAAAGAAAGAGTTTGCAAACCGAGCAAGAAAATGAGCTAAAGGACCGATCGAGCCCTCAAGAGACATTTGCCATGTCCCACGAAGATTTGCCGCAGTCGGCTGGGGTGGCTTCCAGCGCCGTAGACATGCGCATCATACGGCCAAGCTTCCTCATATTCTGAGATGAAGTAGGGGTTTGGCAGCCATAGAAGATTCATGGTATGTTTTTGAATGAATGGAATCATATGCCTGCACCTTTGTGTCTGTTAACAGAAGCTTTTTGACAAAGCCGCTGTGCGTATGCATCTAGGCCCTGTTTAGCAGCCCCGGTCCATTTGTACCTATGGATGTGAACGGCGGTAGACAAGATAAAGAGGTAATTGCTAGGAATAGAGAACCCAGAAAGGAAGAATGAACCGGAGTAAGAGGGCTATTGCTAGAATATACAGCTTCAGCACCCAGAATAAAGCAACTGGGTTTGTCGAAACCAATACACATGACACCTAGGTGATATATTTCTTTATACAGGACTTCATAGCAAGTCGTTTGATCAGATCATCATGAGAAACTAGATCCTCAACATTGCCAAAGACGTGGACTTGTAGGCCGTATGACACACTACCAATGAGGACAGCATGCCAGCGATCGATCCCCTAGAAAGTGAACGACTCTCGACAATAGTTGGAGATTAGATTATCGACGAGGACCCTAGCAACCCGGCCAAGTCGGCGAGCAAGTTCACCAGGAGTGCAGGACTTAGCTCCTTATGCATTCTAGAGTCTAGCAACTGACGCTTGTCTTCTTGGTTAACGGCGGCGAAACAAGATCCGGGACCCCTGTTTCCAGCTCCTCGGACGTAACCCTTTGGGAATCACGTCAACCGTGTCAATTGAAACTTTAACATGTGCCCGGGATTTTCGTACTGAGACCAATATGATGTGACAAGCGTGTTGTTGCTGGTAGTGCTTAGAACTCACTGGGCAGAGAACGGCCAGAACATCTAACGTTGGATTACTCGCGAGCTCTGCACCTCCTAAGCAGTTAGCTCCCGAAGATCTTTTAGTATCGAGGAATGGCAATGCCTATGGTGCTAGCTATACCATGATCATAGTCTCGCCGACTTGGCCATAGCTTGGGCGATGTATGTAGTTTGGAATCAGTCTGTATTGGTACACATAGCCCAACCAGAGATGCAGGCTGTTAATACCGAAGTGGCATTGATCGTCTCTTTCCAGGCAGCAATATAATTCGATTGCAGACTGGCTGGACCAGGCCGATCGATGCTACGCCCCTCGTGTTGAGGGGCCAGCAAGAGACATCCATTTCGACCGGAGCATTTAGCGGTCGTGACCTAACCCGAGATAAGATTATAGCCGTTTCGCTGATCCCTAGGGCCGTCTCAAATGTTTCTCATACCAACACGGTGCCGTGGTGCGTCTGAAACATGCGTGGCGGTCTTTGAATCATGAATCGCGTGTGTCTAAGCGTCTGACGGCTCTGGGTTTGGGATCAGTTAGTTAGTGTTCAGCTTGCTGCCAAGCTTATGTGGTGGGGATGCCGCGCGCGTAAATTGTCACCAGTGCTTCATATGGTAGAATCCAAGTCTTGTATTTTACCTAGTCTAGATTGTTTCTATATGTGGGAAACTATCAAGCGAACGAAAGACGTCCTCCGCTCAGGCCAACAGTGTGTCTCCTCTCGCACCAGGCTTCTGTTTGACATGACTTGCAAGCCCAGCAAGGCAAGCTGTTCTGTCTCGACCAAGTTAGTATTGTTGGCCCTATGGAGTTAACTTTGCATGCAGGGGACCATACATCGGTTGGAAGCCTTGGCATGATGTCTCGAGTAGTCTATGTCATTGTATCTTGAACATGCTAGGTGGTAATTGCAGTGTTACATACCAATCTCACAATCAAGGCTTGACGGAAACACTTCGATGGGCTCAAACCACATGGATGGTTATCTAGAATTTAGAGACATGATGAATGTGAAGTTAATGATGCGCCTTACGATATTCAGTGGTGAGATAAAGAAAAATGCACTGCCAGCCAAGCTCTGCAGACACGACTTTCGAGGATGGCTCCACACATTCGATAGTGCCGGTTCACCTGGCTGTGCTGTTTCAACTGCAACAAGGCTTCCATGAGCCTCAAGGCTGGTATAAAATCAGCCTGTCCGTGTCCGTCGGATTTGGGGGCCAATGGTAGCACAAGGCCCGCAAGCTGTGCGCAGCGTCCATGATGAAGTCTTCAATGGATACCATCCCAACCCAGCATAGGCCTTGATGCTGGCCAGGGCCTCAAAGACACATTAGTGCTCTTTTGGGTTAAGCTGTGATCCAGCCAATTCTTCCGATTGGCTTCTCCTAGAAGCTGGGCCCCAACGCTAGGGCTGTTGATCCACGTCAATGTCCTTTTGTTGCACTGCGCCTTTCGGCTTAGTTGATCCCCGCTTAATTTGGCATTGGTTGTTTGCGCGCCTGTGACAGCCCACGTCCATATCGATTGGTTCCATTAAACGCCGTCAGCGCTGGAACCGTTATGCATGAGCTGGTGCAGGCCAAGCCACCATCGACAGTGGAGAGTTTAATGTTGTAACCTGTCGCGTTGTCATGATGCTTCGGGCCGACACTGGGGCAGATCGAGCAGCCAGTATTATTGAATATTTAAAGACTGATATCCTCAATATGGCGCAGGAATAAGCTGCGAGTATGACTACACGGGGAATCCTCTCATGAAACGTTTCACAAGGGAGAAAGTGGAGGGTATAACGTATACCGGTGCATACCCGGAATAGAAATGACTCTATGGATGTTTTTGCGACAAATACCCATAAGAATCTGGTGGTTAATTGCTTGAGCGTCTATTCCTGCGTACGCGGGCTGTTGGAAAATGGATGGATGGTAAGGTGTTAATGGGGGCCGCTGAGTGAGCAGTATGATGATGCGATCACGGGGCTGTGCATGATAAATGATAGTCATCCAGGGTTATTATCCATGGGATCGGGTGGCAGAAGCCGGGTAGCATCGCTACCTACGTCTTATAATCTATCAGACCGATTAGTACTACCTTGTCTATAGGAAGCGGGGGAAATGCAACAGCATTGGTAAGGAAAGGGGCAGAAAGGTCGTATTGCAATAAAATATGCTTACCTTCGTACTTACATACTAGGTAGCTTGATTCAAAGTTAGGTAAGTAAGGTTAGTAGCTATTAGGTTTTAGGTATGCTTTTGCGGCTACCTGGGTAAGGCTGGAACCCTATATTAAACATTGAAAAGCCAGGAACCCGGCTACTAGCTACCTAAAGTTCCTTTTACCGTAAAGTAATCCCCGGCAAAAATGGGAAGCTCGCCAAGAGGGGGAACAGGAGATAGTTGCGCGGTAGCGGGAGGATTCATCCTTCTAGCGCTGCCAGCGCCTGCCAGTTGGATTCCCGTCACGGGCGTTTACCTTACCCCTACTTACTCCTTTCGCTTCGCTTGTTCACCAACCAGGCGCCAGAAGCGGAAGGCGTCTACTATTCGCTCGCACCCGCTTCCCATCTTTGCAACCAACCCAACATCTATACCTTACATGACTATACCTACTATTCCATATCCGCGGTGTCCTCGACTCGTCCCGACTTATCCACGGCACGGCACTCGCACTCGCACTCAGTGTACGGCACGCCAAGCGGCCGCCGCGCGCCCCATTAGCCCCCCGGCTGATGGATACAATATAGTAGCATTGCATGGGGATGCTTCTGAGCACCCTCCCCC
>JAJJWO010000013.1:0-83348 GCA_021655895.1 Fusarium sp. NRRL 66739
AATATTTTCTTATTTTATATAAATAAATTAATAAAATAGCTATAATATTATTAATATTAGGGGTTTTTATATTTTTATATAAAAAGCTGCTTATAAGGGGGTTATATCGTTATAGAAAGGATATCACTTTTAGGCAGATCGTTATAGAAATGTAAGACTATATTCTGTGAATTTAGTCTTGCTTCAAAGATAAGACCCACTGACCCCGTGCTCTTTATCTCGCCAAACCCCGCTTCAGCGGTTTGCTACTCGCTGGCCGACGGGAACCCTGCTCGTCGTTAGTGCAGAGCTCTCCTTAGCTAGGTACCTAGCCTGGGGCGCTGATGCTTGTGTGATTCTCCCCATCAATCACACCTTCGCCTTCAATATCAGGATGGTCAACTCTCAGTGGACAGCAGCAGCAACTAGTTATATGCCGACTTCACCGCCCCGGGATCAAGACGAGGACGCGCTCAGTCGAGTCGTTTCGTCACGAGCCTCACTGCGCAGTCACCGATTGATTGCCGACTGACCTGACCGCCGACCATGACAGAACAAGAACTCGCCGCTGTCGCCGCCATGGACTTGGAGGCCCCGAGACCACTAAAGCGCACGCGGCAGGCCTGCGAACCTTGCCGGTAGGTGCCTACAGTACCTACAAATGCACCCATTGATTGGGGCTGTAGAGCTGATTCATCTCGTCGCAGTCGGAAGAAGTCAATGTGCTCTGGTGAACGTCCCATTTGCTCAACATGCGAAATATTACGGGTGAGATGCTCCTACGCCGCGGAGCCTAGGGTAGGATACGCTGGGGACATGCCATTGGACCACATGTTCCGCGATTGCTACGTGAACCACTCGCCCAATGCATCCTCTCAACCAAGCCATGCAGAGCGCCCTTCACAACTGGTACGCATCTTGACAAGCCCAACAGCGCCGTCTTCAAGTCTAATTAATGGCTGACCACTTTCCACTTCTCTTGAGTAGCAGGACCGTCTCGAGTCGCTCGAGTCAACTCTAGCTGAGGTTGTCGCAGGCTTGAGAAACCATCGCTCTACTCACCCACGGCGGAACTCGGAATCCTCACGCACCAGGAAACGCCGCCGACCAAGTTTTCAAGGATCCGTCCGCAGCAACGATTCAAGGCTGAGTGTGTCAACGACTGCATCCGCCCTCAGCCTTCAGGACTCTGCGCCGACAGTCTCGTCGCCATCACACGACCCCCCAGTTCCACGGAACTCGGCCGGGGCCATAGCCAAACTCTACCTGACTTATTGTGACTCCCAGCCTCTGTCGCTCTTTTCCTGTGATGACAACTTTGTCTCGTCTTTCGCACACCGGGATCTTGGAGTAGTCTACGCCATCATTGCCCTCGTCGCAAGGTTCTCTGACAAGGCCGAGTCACCATCTGTTCCCGCCATAGGTGACCGCCATTCCTACGCAAATGCCGCTCATCGATGCGCCATGGCTCGAGTGGCCTCTGGCCGCGTTGAGCTCGCAACCCTGCAAACCCTGTGCTTGCTTGCTCTTGATGGCTTCCAAAGTGAGTTGAGAACCTTGGGGTTGATCGTCACCGAGGTCGCATGTATCACTGACATGGAACGCCCTGGTTAGGCGGCGACACGACTTTATCCCATGTTCACCACTCATTGTGCATGACTCTCGCGCAGTCCGCCAACTTGGACAAGGAGCCTGGATACCACACTGACCAGCGCATCATCGACGAAAGACAGCGGTGCTACTGGAGCATTATTCTCCTACAGCAACTGCTTGGGGAGAATAGACCAACCGTCCTCAATCAACCATCGCAAACCAAACTGCCCACACGACGGTTCCCTGTCAGTGCTACAACTCCACCCACGGCAAACACGGGCGAGACGGGACAACATGTAGACGCGTCCCAGCCTTCGCACGGACAAGATGGGATCCTATTTGTTAACCTCAAGCTTAGCGAGGTATGGTCGCAAGTGCAGCAATACATACAAAATCGAGGTGCGTCAGAGGACGGAGTATTTCCGTGGTCGCCTCACTCGCAATACTCCAAGACCATCGGCTCCGTTATGAACCTCAGCCAGCAACTTCCGCCCATGCACAGATACCGTTCTGTAAACATGTCCAATATTGGAACCCAGCAACTTCAAGATTCTCGCGACTACTAGGGTCCCTGGCTTTTGAGCCGCCTTCTATATCATACCTCCATCTGCCTCCTCAACCACCCTATCCTCATCATGCTTCAACTGCAAGGCCAGCGTCAGGTATCAGAACTCTTTATCCAACAAACAACCTTTCAGCGGGATCATCACACTTGCTGGGTCGTCCATTTTATAAAGTTCATGGAATCAAGGCGCTTCCATGTATCTGATCCCCTGTTTGCTTATTGTGCCGCCGCTGTGGCCACTATTGAGTTGTATCAGAGTCTCATCGGCGACAACGATCCTAACAAGGCCCAGCAAACGCAGGAAAGAAGACAGAACTATCAAGTATGCCTCGACTTTATTGTCATACTAACCAACACATGGCCATCCTTAAGCCGTATAGTGAGTAATATGAGCTTTGCCCTTCCAAAGCACCACGACTGACCATCACAAGACTACATGTCTTGAGCGCCTCAGTCGAGACATGGCAGCGTTGTATCGAGATAGCATTGCTAAATCTGACGAGAACATCAACGTCGATATCTCGAGCTTTTTTTCCATCCTGGATCTCTCCAACTTCTACGCCCCAGACGGCCATGTGGACACCCATAAATCCTTATTCGGAGCCTCATTAGCTCCGCCTTCGCCTGAGCCACCTGCAAGCGCCAACTTACAGAGATTGCCACGCATCACAGAGATAGATACGTCTGATACCGCACCCGTTGAGCAGGATGGAGAGAGTAGTCATGTGAGTACCAAGTGTGGCCAATATGTGTTTGAGCCATCGTCTAATCCTATTGCACAGATAACCGTTGTAGACCAGGGGATGCTTCTTCCTGCAGACCAATTCTTTGATGGTCTTTTCAGATCAACCGCAAACGGGTGGGACAACATGTTTATCGATTCCAACACTACTTTCGATTTGAACGCTCCCCTAGACTTTTAACTCAAGCCCAATTTGACCAGCCAAGATTCCCTCGATATTGGCGCGCTGTCTGAGGTCCCTCAGAGGAGATTATGTATCCTGGCTCACATCGAGTGAATGACACCTTGGCCTGGTTTTGATAGAATGTGTCGAAACGCGAATCCAAGGCATCCTCCAGACTCTTGACGTTCCCCTGAGGATGCAAAACCTTCCATGGGCTTCTGCATGTTTCACCCTTGCATGACTTCAACACCATAAGCAGGCTATCAAGACGGGCAACTATTCGATCAATGGATGGCAACGAAAATGCGCCTTCAGGATATATGTTGTGCATTTGATGCGGGTCCGTCTGGATGAGTAAAAAAGTTAGCGGTCGTTTCACGAAACATGAATACCCATCTGTATATTAGGTCTTATTTCACGGCTCTTGCTGTGATGAGTACAGGGCTGATGGAACTCACCTTAAGGTCATATAGTTCGTGCTCATTGTTGCACCACACGGCGTAGTAGAGGTCATGTAATTGGCCCTTGATTCGTATAGCCTTGTACGTGTTGTTAGGCATAACAATTTGCCCATCACCATCTAAAATTACATAAGTAAGCATGGTAACTCTCATGAGGACATCACGTCACGGGACCATCCAAGTTTGGGGGGCAAATCTCACCAAAGCCCCCTGCTTCGCCTTCGGCCAGCGCAGTACCCCAGTATTCAACTCCTATGTGTTCTTTCCGCGGAGAAAGCTCGTAGTCAAGGCTTCTGGGGACCAGGCCGGCTACGTGAGGTAACGGCGCTCCATCGAAATCTTGGCGAAGTTCTATGCCAGCAATTTCGAAAATGGTTGGTGCGAGGTCGATGTGTGCCGTGACGGCCTCCTCGACAGCCCCCTCGGGGATTCCAGGCCCCCGTATGAAAAGGGGTACACGTATATCCTCCTCAAAGCCGCACTCTTTACCAGGAGGTAATCTATGCTGGCCAAGATGATAGCCATTATCTGAGGTGAAGATGATATACGTGTCATCGAGAACACCAGCATCCTCGAGCTGCAGCATCACTTGCTCAATAAGCTCATCGACTCCTTGCAGAGCCCGAAGACGTTGGCGATAGAATTGGTCAAGATAGTCAACCATAGTCCCATTCAGCTGTGGCAAGTTGGCAATCCAGCTCACGCCGCTTGCCCTGTCAGGGTTGAAGCTGGCACTGCGCGGAATTTGGACGTCGGAGAACAAGAAGCGATGCCTATCGAGGGGGGTAGGTTCTGTCATGACGGGAGGACCGCCTTCATTTGCGTCTATATTTGAGTGCGGGGCGATAGGGGCGATAGCGACGAAGAAAGGCTTCCCCGAGCCCACTGCTGAGTCGATGAGCATAGCTGCGTGACCTTGTATAAGATCTGTTGTATGCTGTCCACGGTACTGAATTGGACGATCGTGGTTTTTTTGATAAATGGGATTCATATATGAGTATGTTCCAGGATCAAGGAGGAAGTTGCTGGAACTCCATCCTTTCAAGTGAGGCGAGTCGTAATTCCAAATGGTATGGGAATTAAACATCTTGCCAGTGTAATATGTTGCATAGCCTGCATCCTGTAACCATACTGGCAGATAGGCATCGTTAAGCCCTTGGGAGATGAACTTTGGAAAACCACCTGTGAGAGTGAGTTTTATGAGCTTGGTAGACTCTAGACGCAGAAGAAGGAGTGCTACTAACCGTAGGGCGGATCGACATCTGTCACATTCGTATTATGCGGCTGTTTTCCCGTCCATAACGACACCCTTGAGGGGCAACAGATGGCTGTAGTAGTAAAATGGTTAGAAAAATGGGTGCCCTTATCAATGATGTGCTCTTTTAGACGTGGCATGTAAGATACAGAATCAAGAGTTGCATCCTGGTCATCAGACATGACCATGACAATGTTCTTCCGGCCCTGGCGCGATTGTTTATGGTCGAACATGTGCGAGTCAAGGACATGTTGCTGATCATCCAGGCTTGATGATGTTGCTGGTGCTGTTAGAAACGCACTAATGGCTGTGAGAGCCAAAGGCAGTTGCGATAGCGTGCTCGAAATCATGCTAGGCCGTTGTGTGCTGACATGCGAAGTCCTGTTGACCAGGTTGTCAGGTTTGGCCCAGGCGAGTCTGTTATCTGATAATAGCAATATCTTGATTTTGCAGCTGCCCACTGTTTTAGTGGCAGAAACGCCATTGTGTGACAGTAAGACGCCATGGCCATAAGTGAGGGAGGGGGATCCGCCGGACGCTTCCGCCGGATGCCGGGATCGGAAGCGGACCGGGACCATCAGCTCCAGAATTAGTGATGGCATGGAAACTAACTCATGTTACGTGCTGTGTGAACCATTTTAATCAAGTATTGCGGAATGGATGCCTTCAAGTCACCTCAATCCGTTCTCTGTCATCTCTCCCATGCGCAACAATGAGACTTCACACGACTAAACTTGCTCTGGGCGCTGCCCTTGTACGCCAGGCCTGCGCAGACTGGCAATACGCTTCCCGCCCCGATCTCGCTCCTCCACGACTGAATATCACGATTCCAGCATCGGATGACGTATCACCATGATATCTCTTGGTAGGCCCCTACCCTGGCTTCGACGGTGTGCGTGCAGGGCCGGAGCAAGCTGCTGCTTACATCTTTACCAATGATGGTGATCTTGTATGGTCGAGCCTGGGTTACTATGCTGGCTGGGTAGGAAACTTCCAAGCCGTCAAGTTTCAAGGCAAGCCGGTTCTACAAGCTTTCCAGGGCTACTTGGACCCGTTTCACGGCCATGGCTATGGTACGCCTCTTTTGCTGGACGACCATTACAACCCAGTTGCCCTGGTAGAAAGCGTCAACCATCATCTTATCTCCATCCATGAGTTCAAGATTGTCAATGAAAAAACGGCTCTCGTTGAGATTTACCAACCAACCGTAATGGACCTCACCCCGTATGGTGGAACTGGAGAAGAATACTGGATCGCCGATGGTGTCTCGTAAGAATTCAACATCGCTACCGGCGAATTGATCTTTGAGGGTCACACACTGGATTGGGCGTCTCCTGCTGGTAAGCTCCTCTTACCCGGACAGTCAATTCAAGTCGCTAACGCCGACAACCAAGACAGTGTTATTCCTCTCCGCTCGGGCCGGGCTTTCACAGGCGTCAACGCCAGTGATGCTTGGGACTACTTCCATATCAACAGCGTCGACAAGAACGATCAGGGAGACTATCTCGTCTCCGGCCGGCACATGAGCACCATATACAAGATCAATGGCTCAGACGGCTCCCTTATATGGCAGCTCGGTGGCAAAAGGTCAACCTTTGATCTTGTCAAGGGCCTTGACTTTGGGTACCAACACGATGCACGCTTTCTCAACCATTCGAGCGACGACGACATCGAAACCATCTCATTCTTTGACAATTCTGCCCGTTCCGACCGTCAGCGAACTGGCGGCGTCGACCGCCTTCACCCTCATTCGCGCGCCCGCATTGTCGAGATCAACCACAAGGACAACACGGCCAGGGAGCTCAACACCTTCATCCCACCCGACCTGCTCTCTGTTCCTTCTCAGGGCAATGTCCAAGTGCTCGAGAACCAGCACGTCTTTGTGAACTGGGGTCAAGAGGGCGCTGTGACCGAGTTCCGCCCTGATGGCACCCCTATCTTCCATGCTTACCTGGAGTCTGGCGCTCTGGCACCCGGTGTCCAAAGCTATCGTGGCTTCCGCTACGAATGGACAGGATACTCGTCCGAGACGCCCGCCATCGTTGCCCACAAGGATCACAAATCAACAACTGTGTACGTCAGCTGGAATGGTGATACAGTCACGACCGCCTGGAAGTTCTACTACCAATGCGCTGGGGAAGCCAACTCCCAGGCCCTGGGAGAGGTGGAAAGGAAGTCATTCGAGACTAAGATTGTGGTATCCAACGACAAAATCCACTGCAGCGGCCAAGATAGCCGTATCTTCGCCAAGGCCCTGGACAGGTCCGGCAAGATTCTGTCTACGACTGCCAATGTGGGTGTTGAGCGCTCTGTGAAGGCCAAGCAATCCTCTGGCTATGCTAGGGAGAACAAGTCTGGGCAGAAGAGCCTCTTTGACTTTCTGGGGTTCTCTGACCTGTAGGATAGCGGATTCGTGCTGTACTTTGAAGAGATAGATAAGTGGAGGTCACTGGGGTCTTGAAATAGCTCAATGTGACGAGGTTAAAGAATGAAGATATTAAATTCTGCTTCGAGAGAAGCGATAAGCTATTTGTTACACCTGTTATGGCATCATTTTCCCCAGATACTTTGTCAGCAGCTCGGTTCAGCTCAAGGTGAAAGAGACGAGGCAACAATGTCTCAGAAGCTCCATTGCCTATCTGTTGATGTTTAACAGCCCGAGAGAATACGTGTCTTGTGGGCAAGTTGGCACCAAGGCCGCAGTACGCCTAAGTTTATCATCCATCCGCCCGATTGCACGGAAACTAGGATAAAGTATCGACCCAGGATGAGGACTCTGTAACCGTCGGCTTCATATATGGATCATTGCGCAATCGCGAGGTTTGACTAGGTGATTGCTAGGATATGTCCTTGTGCGGAGTAAATCCGCTCGGCTTCGGCCTTTTGGCTCTCACCGGCTGCTATCAGCAAAAAGCATCTCTGAATAGCCTATTCCAGGCCGTGTTGCGGTGGCAATGAGCGCCATGGGCTTGAATAGCGACATCACCACGCTATGCCTGCATCTCAGCACCCTTCCCAAGCCGCATAATCGCCAGACCAAGGCCAAGTCTTGCGTGGGAGATGACCGGGTCCAGACTCTACATAGAATTGGCATGGCATGCCAAGTCCTAGGGTAGGGTGGCTTCAGCTGCTCTCTGGCAAGCACGATTTCATCCTGCACAAAGGCATTTCTCAAAGGGTCATTTAACAAGACTGCCTGGGACAGATCCAAACATTGACTGACGTTCTTGGCTTCCCGGACCTGACAAGCTGAGAGTATCAGACTGGTAACTCCACTCCGGCAATGGAAGGCTCCAAAACTGCCACTTCTGCCCCCGAGGCCTCGTCCTCGCAACAGGTGAACCCCTTTAGTACACCTGGTATTGAGCCAACCGACAACCCCTTTGCTACCCCGGTTGCTGCAACACCCATTGCGGAATCCGTGACATCTCAGTGGCCAACAACACAGTCCCGTAACCTCTCTACGTATGGAAGTAAGTAAACTCGCAAAGCTTTATACCTCTTCATCGCTAACTCAGTCCAGGCACTGGCCTTCGTCGCCGCTTCAGGAGCAGCCGACTTCAGGGCGAGTTTGAGAAACCATGGCTCGTAAAGTCCAAGAGGGAGTTCAACTGGGACAGCATAATATTCTATACATGTATCTTCATTGGTCTTGGTAAGTCGACAGTACTGGGAGACATCCCGCTGAGCAGTCACTGACAATATTCTTCTCAGGAATTGGCGCGTACCTGTGCTGGAACGAGACCCGAGGTGTGCCCAACCATGAAGTGAGTAAAGATGAAGCTTTTAGGATGCTTGGACTGACTGATATGGCAGTACTGTTTGGTCATGGACGATAACTTCAAGAACCTGGACAACTGGAACCATGAGGTCCAAATGAATGGCTTTGGGTATGTTCTCTATGTATCGCCAATGCTCGCATCACTCACAGCTATCCAGCAATGGCGCCTTTGACTGGACTACAAAGGACAAAGCCAACTCATATGTCGACGCAGAGGGTTTGCATATTGTGCCCACAATGACTCTTGAAAGCACCGACATTACTTACAAGCAACTCCTGCACGGTCACACCGTCAACTTGACGACCGACGGTCGCTCAGACGGTGACTGTACTACAAAGGAGACGGAGAAGCTCAATGCCCGCTACCCTTGTGCAGCTGTCAGCAATAGCACCTTGGGCCAGATCATCAACCCGGTGCGGTCGGCACGACTCAACACCAAGGGAAAGAAAACGATCCGCTACGGGCGAGTCGAGGTGACTGCACGCATGCCTCGCGGCGACTGGCTGTGGCCAGCCATCTGGATGATGCCCGAGGAGAGTGTCTACGGTGAGTGGCCAAAGTCTGGTGAGATTGATATCGCTGAGAGCCGTGGCAACAATGCTCGCCATTATCCTATGGGCGACAACATCGTCTCGTCAGCACTCCACTGGGGGACAGCTACTGAGAATGACCGCTGGCGGATGAGCGTCGGTGAGTGGGGAGGACAGCGAGTGTCTTACACCCAGGACTTCCACACCTATGGGTTGGAGTGGAGTGAGAAATATCTCTTCACATGGCTTGACGGCCGACTTCGAGTGAGCTACTCATCCTGACAAGCTACCCTTGTTCAAGCACTTGACTAATCCCCTCTGTAGCAAGTCATCTTCTTCGACTTCTCCGAAAACAAGAACATGTGGACATACGGCGAGTTTGCCGGAGAGTCGATCAATGGATCAATACCTGTTGATCCATGGGGCAGTACTGGTCGTGCCAATACTCCATTTGACCAACCCTTCTATCTCATTCTCAACGTGGCTGTCGGCGGCACGAATGGCTGGTTCCCGTAAGTTAAGATTCCGCTACTATCGGCTTCACACCCACTCGGGGGATTTTCAAGCCCCCTGTATCATAACCCCTTTCCCCTGCCAATGGTGGCTTGGCTAACTTGGTGCAATCTCAGTGATGCCATCGGCGGCAAACCTTGGGCCGACGGCAGTGAGACCCCTATGCGTGACTTTTGGAAGGCCAATGAGACTTGGCTTCCAACCTGGGGTCCCAAGGAGGACCGTGGCATGGTTATCAAGTCTGTCAAGATGTGGCAGGAAGGGGCATGCTGAATAGGAAGAACAGCATCCTAGAATAATTAAGCTTACCCGTGACAGGGGGTAGAACTTGATAGGGTTACATCTGGGAACTGGTAATGATTGTATTACTTTCTGGTAACTACCTGGTTTTCACTTTCTTCTTCATTTTAGATGATAATTGGGCTACGAGGTTTGCGCAAGTCAAAATGAGATTGTAATAAATGAGTACATCCAAATATGCCAGATCGTGATATGCTTCATTTCTGATCTGCAGGTAGAGTGGAATCTACATCCCAGTCACCGATATTGACAAGTCACACTGGTACGATCAGCTGGGTGGAGGAGACTGTAGCCAAGCCAGAAGAAACCGTATAGCTGCAGGAACTTTTCATTGTTTGATATCTGTCAAAGTATTGTTTCTCAAGTAGTGGGCCAAGAGATCTGATAACACGAGATCAAACAGCACATTCGCCAAGCGAGACAAGGAGACAAAGCAGTAAGCATGCATCACAGCTCTGATAGTGATGCAGCTAGCACAGTCGAGAGTTCTGTGCCGCTCTTTGCTGCAGAAAATTTGATTGCAAACTCGTATTTTTTATTTTTCCTATGCATCGTTGGGTTACAATGCCGAGGCTCTTTGCTTCGCCGCAGTTGAGTCTACTTCCACCAACCGGAGTCTCTGAAAATAACCGCTTTTAAGCAGCCAAGACGAGCAGGGATCAATATTTCCGCTTCCCAGCCACTCATGATCCATGTCGAACGCCAACCACGTCGAGGAGTAGAGGGATTAACGGGTTCCTGACAGTTGCTCGATAAGAAATCTGACTCGACGATGCAGAAAAGTGCTGGCATATCCGGACAAGGCTGAAATTGCCGCATAAGCGCTACTAACTTTTGCCAAGATCTTGTCCGTGATCTAGACTCGCTCGCCTGATAGAATACGATATGCGGCAATAGTGACCTGATATGATCACGGCCTTTCTGCAGACGGGGTGGCATTTGGCGCCCAGTACTTAGATAGCATTGTGATTTACTTCTTTTGAAGCGCTCGGCAAGCTTCGTTATCACATTGATGTTCCCATAGCTGAAAGCTGAAAACTGTATGGGTTTGGAATGAGCTGACTTTGACAAATGGATCATAAGATATATGCGAAAGGGGTGCGAGAAATTGGCAGTCTGGGCGAGTTATAGCATGCATTAGGCTCGTGATATCAGAGTAGGGGGACGCGATAAACTGATATATGTATGGTCGTGTTATCCATCAGCATTTCGGAGGCAACCCAAACATCCTTGACACTCACTCACTTCACATTCATTTGTTTCCTGTCTTTCGTTAAACCCTGCATTGGCCATTTGCGTCATGATCTTCCATCGTTTTGCTGCCTACGGCGCAGCCTTGATTCACTTGACGTCGGCCAGCGTCATCCTTCGTAGAGATTTGACGCCGCCTACCACTCCCAGAGAGGGCTGGAGCTATCTTGGATGCTTCTTTGACAGCGTTTCCAAGCGTGCTCTTGATGGCCCCGTTCACTATGATAACACTGGTATGACCGCTGAGGTCTGTGTTGCCCACTGCGCTGCCGCCGGTTATGCCTATGCCGGCATAGAGTACGCAGTCGAGTGCTGTAAGTGATGTCAATGTCATCCCATGGCCCTTTGTGACATAGCTCATTGTGATGTTCTTTAGTCTGTGGCAGTAAGAGGCCCACCACCACCAAGGCTTCTGAGGCCGACTGCAGCATGCCATGCCCCGGTGACAGCGACCAGCCTTGCGGTGCTGGCGATAGACTGAATGTCTTTGGCAGAGCCTCTGCCGCCGTCACCTCTGTCACCTCGGCCTTGCCTGAAGAGTCTGGGGCCAGCAGCACCAGAACCGCCGTCTCTGATACTTTGCCCGTTGCTACTGGTCTACCTGATGGTTGGGCCTACCGGGGCTGCTACGTTGACCCCCCTGGACGTGCCATGGCTGCTGCTCCTGGCGGTCCATCTTCGTCCATGACTCCGCAGAGATGCATTGCCACTTGTATCGAGAACGGCTTCACTGTTGCCGGTCTTGAATACTCAGAAGAGTGCTTCTGTGGCAACGCGTTGAACAACGCTGCCTCTAAAACACAAGAGTCGCAGTGCAACATGCCTTGCGCCGGCGACAGCAGCCAGATGTGTGGTGCCGGGAACCGTCTTTCCCTCTACTCGGACGGTGACTTTCCCATTTGGCCCATTCCTGTCGCTAAAGAAGATGATCTGCCAGGTGACTGGGAGTACAAGGGCTGTGTCTTCGACAACAATAACCCCTACGTCCTCGAGTGGCTCTGGGAAGACGCCCCCAACTACGCCACGAGCAACATGACTATTGAGTTCTGTCTCTCACACTGCCAGAGGTTCGGATACTCAGCTGCTGGCGTTGAATACGGTCGCCAGTGTGTCTGTGGCGACCTCAAGGCTGTCGAGGCCCGCGGCGATGTTTGGAAGGACGACAGCTTCTGCAGCATGGCTTGTCCTGGTGACCGCAACTTTACTTGTGGTTCTGGTAACCATATCAGCTACTACGAGTGGACTGGAGAGTCACTCAACACATTCCACTACGCGTCTGGCCCTGCCGCAGGCGAGTATGACTTCTTTTCGACTGCGCCAATTGTGCCTTTGATTAGCTCCGTCGGCATCAATGACAAGGTCGTCTTCGTCGAGAAGCATGGTACATCGTGGGATGACACTGAGGGATCGTTCGAGTTTGACTACACGACCAACACGTATCGCGAACTTGCTCTAAAGACCGATGTCTTTTGCTCAGCTTCCTTTACTTTGCCCGACAAGGCCGGCCGCATGATCAACATTGGTGGATGGTCAGCCGATTCTATCTATGGTATTCGTTTCTTCACCCCTGACTCGCCACAAGGTGTTGATAATGGCACCAATGACTGGGAAGAGGACTTCTCTCAGTTGAAGCTCTTTGATCCTCGTTGGTACCCAACAGCCCTTGTTCTTTCCAATGGTTCCATTCTAGCCATGGGCGGTGAATCTGGTTCTGATGCGCCAATTGTGCCTACAGCTGAGGTGTTGCCTCATCCTGCAGGAGTCACAGAGTCGACATATCTCGACTATCTTGAGCGCGCTGAGAACATTGGACGAACCAACTCTTACCCACACATGGCTATTCTTCCATCTGGTAACATCTTCTTTGCTCAGTTCAACGAGTCACGCATTATTTCTCAGGTCGACTTTCATTCCATTCGCAAGCTGCCCGATATGCCTGGTGCTGTCGACAACCCCCTGACTGGCCGCAACTATCCTCTACAGGGTACTCTTATGGTGATGCCCCAGAAGGCTCCCTACGATGAGCCTGTTCAAGTGCTCATCTGTGGTGGCACTACTCATGAGCCTGGTAACGAAGCCCTCGATAACTGCGTCATCATGGAGCCCGATACTCCAGGTGCCGAGTGGACGATCGAGAGAATGGTACGTCTTAGTCCACGACACAAGTCTGTGCCTATGCTAACTGCTATAGCCATCCAAGCGAGTCATGCCCAACATGGTGGCCCTTCCTGACGGCCGCTATATCATCGTTGGCGGTGCGCAGGTCGGTCGAGGTGGCTTCGGTCTAGCTGACAATGCCAACCTCAACGCTGTCATGTATGATCCCGAACAGCCCCTTGGCCAACGCATGACCGTACTGGCCAACACCACCATCGCCCGCATGTATCACTCCGAGGCTGTTCTTCTCAGTGATGGGAAGGTGCTCATCTCAGGCTCAGACCCTCAGGACGAGGGTAAGCATCCCCAGGAGTACCGTCTCGAGTACTTTGTTCCCGACTACCTCATGTCGGGTGCTGCACAGCCCAAGTTCACAATCAGTGATCGGGACTGGGAGTACGGCGGGAGCTACACCTTCACACTCACATCAACACTCGCTGAAGGTGCTTCCAAAATGCGAGTCTCACTGGTGGCCTCGATTGGCGCAACCCACGGAGTCACTATGGGCCAGCGTACTCTATTCCCTGCCTTTTCTTGTACTGGCACGACCTGCACTGTAAGGGCACCTCCCAACGCCTTTGTCAGTCCCCCATCCTGGTACCAAATGTTTATCCTCGACGGACCTACACCTTCGCATGCTATTTGGGTCCGCATTGGTGGTGATCCCGGCCGTTTAGGTGATTGGCCTAACCTGCCTGGTTTTACAACTCCCGGTGTTTAATTTCCATGTTTATAATACAACCCTGGCTCTAACAACAAGCTATTGTCTTGGGCAACAGGAAGAGGAAGAAATACGTAGCCTATAGGTTTCCTATCCTTGTATACATATGTTGGGGTTCAAGCTTTTCATTTCGGTATCATCCATTAATTATATAGCATACTCCTAGCCTAGGGTAGATAATACGGAGAGGCATCATCCACATAGCCCCCATGCCGGTCCTGTTAGCAGTTTTCCTATGCCAGGGCTATCAGAATCGTGTGCTGAAGCTTTAGGTCAGTTGCATTTGTCTGTGAACTTTATGGTATTTCATCTTTGTAAGTTTATGCCTTTGTAAAGTCTAGAGCAGATACCCGCGCCAAGGCAATCTAGAAACATGCACTCGCTCAACATGATACACAACCAACACCATAGCCAAAAGAACATCGCATACCGAGATAATTTCCCTGGCTTGTTTTCGATCTCAATCAGGAACATTGGCAAACAAGACATCCGCAAAAACACATACTCAACGAATCTTTGCGTGCGCTGCAAGCTCCGCCAATGCTGTTTTACGCTATCAAGCTTCTGGCTTTCGATTGTAAGCTACTCTATAGCGAATGTAAGGGTGATTTGCACCAGACCAAAGCTCTCGACGTAGTTGAGCGCAATACACTTTGACTTCTCGCGTAGACCACCCCAAGAGCTGACTCGCCATGTATAAGACGTGGCCCTCGAAATCTTTCTCAAGAGCGGCCAGCACATAGTGCCCGATCTCCCTCAATTTAATGGTGGTTCCTCGGCTCCCATACTTGACGTCTTGTTGAGCAAGACGCATATTAACCCCGCAACAGCAGCACGCTGGATTTAAGTAGGTACATACCCTGGTTAAGCTCAATGATCTGTTGGTATATGACCCGCATGCATCCTGATGCTATCAAGACCTACAGCATCACCTTTTCCTGCTGACCTTTGTGAGTGGGATGCCAGACGAGTCCTTGACCTGGGTACGGGAAATGGTATCTAGGCTATAGACTATGCTGACGAGTATCAAATCCGAGGTAAAGAACCTCAAAGAGTTGACTTGAACCGTTGTCTAAATATTCTAAGTCATCGGCGTTGACATCTCTCCTATTCAACCAGATTTGTATGCGTTGGCAGCAACTTTTGTCATGTTTGCACCAGCTAATGTCTTGAAAGCGTACCCCCAAACTTCCGTTTTATCATCGATGATATTGACGAGGATTAGACTTACCCAGAGTCATTCGATTATATCTACAGTAGGATGATGGTTTTCAGTATCACGAACTGGGAGAAATATCTCCGCACGATATTTAAGTAGGTCTTTTCCAGACTCAAATTCAGTCACGATGCTTAGCTCTAGACGGCTATGTCGAGATCCAAGAAACCGGGGGTGTTGTTCGCTCCGATGATGGCACTCTTGTCGAGAACCATGCTCTCTCACAATGGTGTAAGCTACTTGGGGAGGGCTTTGCAAAGTTGAGGCTTCAATCGGTAGAGTTCGAGAGAATCAATGTAATAATGGCTAAGGTGGTAAATACAGGCTCTGCCAACAAGGTCTCAGGTGATTGGAATCGAGACAGGGATGAAAGATACACACGGAGAAAGACAGGCATGGTTGTACATGAGCAGCAGGGTTTGACGTGCCGATGTGAGAATAGAGTGCTTACATGCCTAAGAACGTCTTACACTATATGTGGCCGGTTGGTCCATGTCTAGACCGTTGTTTAATTGTTATTCAAGGTATCCAAATACAAAAAGAGCATCAACTAGTTGGAATATCATTTATCATTGCTTGTCCCCCACGACTGTAGTAATACTCATAACTCGTCTGATACCTCAGCATATTGCCTCCACAAAGGGCTGTTTAGCAACTTCTCCATGGCGGTATTCTCGGTGCCAACAAACACCTCAATGCCGGGCCCTGCCTCCAGTCTTTCAGGAAGTATAATGTGCATCGAGTGAGTGATTCCTACTGATGGAGGCCGAACAGCCTTGACATGACCACCAAGTGCAGGACCCCACTGTAAATGATAGAAGGGAAATTCTCGCCATGAAGATATCAAGGCATGGTTGCCAGGCATATCTAGAAAGATGGTAGGGACGAGACGAGATACATGTTCAAGATGTTCCACAAGCGTGGTGAGGTTGTCGAGATAGTTATCCCGAGACTTGTCCACTGCACGTCGAACGCAGATAGCCATATCTGCAAGGCTCACTTCTTCTTCTTTCAATACTGACTGAATGTCCATAATGGCTGGTGCAAAGCCCAGAATATTACCCAGCGTGTGTTTGTGAATGGTCTGACCTGCACGACGACGACCATCGAGGGCAAGACCAACGACCGAAGGCCCTGACGGAACGCCATCTCCCTCACAACTACTACTCTGGGCAGACATAGTGCAACGCCAGATAAGGGCGGTCAATGCATCGTTGGTAGAGATGAATGTAGGGTTGGGTTCCTCGCTGCCGCTGAAAAACTTGGCTTTTGAGGGAGACGCTGCCTCCTTGAGCGCTTGGATTTTGTCAGGCGAGAAGTAGAAAACGTGGCCATGGTGAACAGGTGAAGAGAGCTTAGGCGGGGGTCCTTGGGGAGTGAATGGCAGTTCAATGTACTCGGGGTGGTCTTCCAGTTTACCAGGGTTCAAGCCTGACGACTTCATCAATCTGGCCCGGTCCTGCACTGGAATCTGCACGGGGTTGGGGATAGGTAGACCTTGTGCTTTTCTGACCTCTTCGGCAAAGATCTCGGTGAACTTGTATGCTGTGGTGCCGTCGACATAGGCGTGAAGGAACAGAATGTTGAGAAGTAATCCGCCGTGGATAAAATTGGGCTGCATCATGGTCACGTTCAGCCTGTTACCAGCTCGTGGCCACTCTCCACCTAGGCCTCGCTGGCAGACAAGGTCGGGATCTAGAACTGAGGTAGGAAACCCGCGGCACTTCAGCTCAGCGAAGCTAGGAAAGTCCTGGTTGCGAAGATCTTTGACGATAAAGTCATGTTCAATCTCATCGCCGTAGTGGCGGAGCTGCAAGAGACCGCCTTGTGAGCCGCCATTGGCAGGGACAGCTTCGCAGCCAGCAATTGGGACACGTTCCTTGAAAGCGGTATAGCTTCGTCGTAGGATGGTCGTTAGTTCGTTGGCATTGTAGTCGTTGGGGAGTTCAAAGTGAAGAATGCATCTGATCCATCCGAGAGGACCAATCTTTTCAGTTGGTAGCAGAGGAGGAGCGAGGTCAGGCAATTCCGTGACCTGCTCAGTCAGGACAGTCTTGCTGTCAACGACCTGCTGGCCGACAACCGAAATTTCCAAGGGGAGTGCTGCCATGATTTCGCTAAGCAACGTAGAGAAAGGATGAGGATTGGAACTGTGGGTGGGATCGTAGGCATGGGCCAGGGGAGAATATCAGCTTCTAATACTCACAAGAAAAGGAATTATGTAACCTCTCTCGTGTGACTTTACCTTGCAACTAATGCAATAGACGGGATTGATCAACCGTCCTACCTTGTTGGTACGTGATTTTCATGCGTGCGTCAGGGGTAACTGTTGAACACAGAACCAACACCGGTGGATAATTCTTCAACACAGTGGACGTTTTCTATACGCGTTAAGGATGGTACCAATCTTTGAAAGACACAGGTTAGACAGGCATCGTTGTTCTCCGTAGCTATCCGTAGTGTGTGGCGGTGGAATTTTGGCAGGCCAATAAAAGTCCCCAATCGCCATGATATTCCAAGAAGCGAACGATCCATACAAGAAGTAACCCCCAAAGGGTCTTTTGCCTTTTCGAGTAACTCATCAGATCGTACCAATCACGCCGCGGTGTTGGTTTCAGGATGGTTCCTCGCTAACATTTCTCCTGTTGGGTTTTGGCTGCTTGGCTAGAGTCTTGAATCGAGAATGGCGTGGAGGGTTAGTGCAGCGAATACAGAGTCATAATAGTACACACGCTGTAGTCTGTACTCCGTGGTACGAGCTCCTGTTGAGGCTCCATTTGCGAGAACCGCTACACACAGGCCAAGTTCTGGAACGTGCCTCGGTTCGGGACACAAACCCTGGTTATACCCGGCCGGAGGATTTGCCTGTGCAGACTTGGCCATGCTGGTTGACAATGATATGCGGAGAGCATGCCATAAAAATTGCTTTTTCCCAGCCAGAAACATGCCACTCTTTGTAAAAAGACCAAGCTCTCACAGCTATACGCCCTCAGAAATGAACAATGGTTGCCAGAAGGAATCGTGATGCATTGGCTACTGTCAAGGAACCGTTGTATCCAAGTGGACACGCGGCTCCGCTCAGATTCTGCATTGACGAACCTGTGGGCTGTTCCCGGAGAGATTTCAAACGTTTCCGCCTATAACGCCGAGATGAAGGATTATATCCCTAGCCGTAGGAGTTGAGGACTAATCTCGAGCTCGGCTGGGGCAATGCAGAGCCACTCAACAAAGAAAAGACTGTGGTCCTGGATGCCGAGACAGCCCGGCTTTCTTTGCTGTGCCTGGCTCGCTTGAGCAATGTTATCTACCGAGCTCACTCCCCGACGGCTCGGTTAGCATCATCCAACAGTCGAAGCTACTTGCAGCTAGTCAGACCAGCAAAGGCATCGCCATGGCGGTAGATCCCAACATAGTCGCCATCTTTGGGCCACCTCCGGAAGGGCTGGACCTCCAGCACGAAGTCACCACAGTATACAATGTCGTGAGCTGTGTCGTTCTCGGCGTAGCCGTAGTTGTCGTGGGCTTGCGTTTCTATGTGAGAAACATGAAGTCCACATCGGTGGAGATGGACGATTGGGCTGTCTTGTGTAGCTTGGTTAGTACTCACCAGTACGCAACAGAAGCTGTATTAACACTTCTTACACAGTTCTGTTCGGGGGCAGCTGTGGCCATGACCATTCTCGGTAGGTGAAGTTGGCAATGGTATCGTGATACACAGCATGGCTAACTAATGCACAAGCTGGATCTCATGGCGCAGGGGCTCATGTTTGGTCAGTCAAGCTCCCGACACTCGTCACCGTCTTCAAGGTATTTTGGAACTCCTTAATATCGATATTAAAACCATACTAATGCGCTCAACTCACAGATAGTTTACGCCGAGCCCTTTGTCTACGCCGTTGCTGTCACTTCTGTCAAGATCAGCATTCTGCTTCTCTATCGTCGACTCTTTCCCCCTGGTACAAACGGCGACCGGCTCTACACCGTCTTATTTTATGTTGCTTGTTTCACCACAGTTGTTTACCCTTTCATTCTCTGGATCACAATGGCGTTTGCTTGTCGTCCCGTCAGCTATTTCTGGAATCAGTACCTCGGCTTTGAGGGTACTTGCATTGATGTGAAGCTGTTTTTTCTTGTTCTCGGAATAATGAATATGATGAATGATATAATCATTCTGATTGTTCCAATTCCTCGTATTTGGTCGCTTCATATGAATAAGAAGACGAGAGTCTCCATCATCGGCATCATGCTACTTGGTAGTTTGTAAGTTGACTTGAAGAGAGAGATGAGGTGGGATCGTATTGACTGACTCACTCAAAGTGTTTGCGTGGCGAGTATTGCTCGAATATACTACCTCTGGGGCTTCTTCCAGAATCTCGACGCAACCTGGTGGATGGGCCCATCGTTCGCCTGGTCAAGCCTCGAACCCTCGGTGGCTGTTATCTCAGCATGCCTTCCCACCCTGGCTCCTCTGTTCCGAATACGTCGGGCGGAATCGACTTCACGCGGCACACCTTCAGGCCAGAACGAGTTATCTAAGTCGGGATCTAGACACTTTCCTCTGTTTAGTTCCAACAGGAGTAAAGGCCATGAGTTTCATGGTGACGATGACGAAGTGGAGTTGACATATAACGTAACAACAGGTGAGGGTATCGATCGATCAGTTTGGAGCAGAAAAGGAAGCTCAAGCGCTGAGCATGGGATTACGGTGAAGACTCAAGTGTCGGTAACAAGTCATAACAGGGAAGATATGTGTGCCAGTAGCTAGGTAGCTAGCCATTGCAAACAATGAATTCTACCGTGTCAGTGTACTTTAAGGATAACTCTCAGGCCAAGTCACAATCTCACAAGAGTAGAGGGGATGAAGTTGAGATTGCTGGAACCGAGCCCCAAGTTTTCTATTGTAATTATAATTGCCTTGGTGTTTGTCAGAAAAGGACCTATTCTATATGCACAGGCAGTTCCTGGTTTGATTGAATAAATTCAAGTCGACCAATGAAGGCGTTGCATGTCTATAGCTCATAGTCCAGCCAATGTAGCCAGCAGCTACCATGATTAGCTGCATTCTTAGTCCTGCAGCCCTTGCTTAAGAGCAGAGCGGGGTAAGGTAATGCTACAAAGAGCAATGGTGACGGGATACTTGCTTCTTACTATTCTTTTTCACATTTACAGCCACAGTGATAACACTAGGTAGCGGATCTATTGAAAATACATGTCCTTAGTGAATATGACTGAAGTAAAATTTGACATAGTACCTCTAGTAAGCCAAGATGCCCATACAATATGCGTTTCCTACCTAACCACCACAGCACACTGACGTACCTGAAACTGCTAGCTTGTACCACCCAGCCGATCTGAGCCAATAGGAGATCCCCTTTTCGAGATTGAACCCTGCTTACCTAAGGATTTTCCAATCAGGTGACCATTTCGAGCTAATTTTCTCATCTCAGTATCACCTGTTCACCGAGTCATTCCCTGAATATCATCTAAGAAACTCATTCAACAGCCCAACTCCGCCGCCCACAACCACCCCGCCACTCTTTGCCAACATGTCAGTGATCTCCGAGTCAACCGTCCAAGTACCCGATGGCGTGCGGACAACTGAGACGGTCGGCGCAGGTCTCTCCTCACGGGTACATCGCCTCAACGCCGTAGCAAAGTGCTACACCGGCAACGCCGCCATGGAGAAGAAGACTGAGATTGCTGTCTATGAGCGACTCCGATACCGCTTGCCCTGGCATAAGGGCATCATGCAGTACTATGGCCTGATGGATGGATCCGTCATCCTCCAGTTTGCCCAGAATGGCACCCTGAGGCAATATCTTGGACAAAACCCTCGCGCTCACATCTCCAAGCGGCTTCGCTGGGCGCAACAGGCAACCGATGCCATTTCCTTCCTCCATTTGAATGGCATCCTTCACTCCGACATTTCTTGCAACAACATCTTTCTCGACGAGGACCTGAATGCTCTTGTTGGCGACTTTGGAGGATCATCACTTGACGGGGAGGAAAACTCATCGTGGTATGAGATTGGTCACTGCCACCCCGATGCCGAGGATTCGACCATTATGAGCGAGATTTTCGCCCTCGGCTCTACTTATTATGAAATTCTGTCGGGAAAGAAGCCATTTGAGGGTCAAGATGATGAAGCAATCGAAGATGCAATCAGGCGTGGAGAGTTTCCTAGCCTTGAAACACTCCCTGCTCTCCAGGCCCCAATAGCCAAGTGCTGGCACCAAGAGTACGAGAGTGTTGAAGAGCTTTTGGATGATGTCAAAGAAGAAGGTCAGTCTCGATTACCATCGATACGTTGTTTCACTTGCTAACGCCGTCTAGCCCGATCTGCTCCTCCGGAACCAGCCCCTTCCTCCAGCGGACAGGCCATTAGCATGGTTGCCATCACTCTCGCAACCTTGATCCCCTTGGCCTGGTGGTTGAAGCCCGCTAGGTTCCTGACCAAGCCTTGAGCTTTTGCAGTTTTTGATGATGGTGCATAACATGGGGCAATTGTTACGCCGTCTAGAGAATGCTAGAGGGATCTTAATTCACCTTTTGTCTTTATGGTTACGTGTTATTGCAATGGTGATGATTTATTGCGCACATGCTTCATGGTTCGGTTGATATACGTGTATTCTAGCTCAGGTTGGTGGGGTCTGGGGGTATAACTAGTTATATATCTGTGTCTTCGATGGTGGCGCCTTGGGTTTATCCGAGCAATTCTTAGGATCTGCCTCGTTTGATTCGTCTGTGAGATAGGCTCACGGCTTTCTTCCACCCTTTCTGAGTTGGCCAGTCGTCTAAGAATTGTACTTTAGCACTTCACAAGTCCGTCCTGGATGTTTAACCTTGTCTACGTTGGGCTGTCACACATACACTCGGCAAAATGAGCACCATGCACTTTGATAGAGAAATATTTTGCACTTTATAGAAAGCTAACTGTTTGCGCTTGATCGTCCAGCAGGATGATCAAGTTCGAATGTGCAGCACGACCAATTCAAGAAGGTCTTGGAACATACACCAAGCCCTTAGACAACTTCCAGCCTCGTCTTCTGTTCTTGGGCGTCATAGAAGTGAGCGTATCTTTGAAGGTGCATGGGCCCCGTTTGATGCCGCGATGGACTTGATTCTCAGCTCAAAATCTCCTTGCTGCTCGGCAAAGAAGCTAGTACTTGTCAGTAAACTGTCTGACGTCCTTGATCACTTTACTCACCTGCGAATCATAATGTTGACTCGCTTGATCTTTGCCAAATCAAGAGGCGCCGTGTCATTTTGGACGGTGCCTCTATAAGTCGGCACTAGATCTTTGAACTTGATGGTGACGAGTTGAAATGGTTCCTTTCCCCGGCCTGCCTTTATGGCAGGAAGCTTGAAGTCATATTCCCAGCTGACGGTAGGCTTTTCATCACCACCTTCCGATGACGGAATGACGGTGTCTTTAATATTGAGTGTGTACGTCTTTTCGTCTGCGTAGGGAACTTCCAACACAATGCGGTCGTAGCCAGACAGATCGAGTCCAGGCCAGTTGTCGACAGTGCGCTGCGAAGCGAAGCCGGATCCCCCGAGGGTAGCATAGTCTAGGTTTCCATGAAATTTGGCAATCGACTGCGTAAAGGGGTTCTCATGAGTCTTAGGTTGGAGAATATCCAGATAAGAATGGCTCTTGCCGCCGCGAACAGTGTCGTCTGAGGTAGTCCATTGGCTCTTGTCCCAGGGGCTGAACAGGGCCAAGCAGGAGACGGCGGATCGAGCAATGTTGGAAATGTACATGTTGAAGAGGAGAGTAATTAGTGAACAGTGTAAAGGAGAGAAAATTGGCTCTCTTATGCGTTACTTGACGAGTTGTCGTCATCTGGGGTGGTAGAAGCTTCGGCTAGGGCGGAACTATCCCACTTCATTGCTGGGGTACGGGCTTATCCCACCAGATCTTGATCATATAGACAAGGCAGAATCGTTGCCATAACTGTACTCTTTGATCAGTTGCATCACAGGCTAGGATTTCTGAAAGAATAAAGGCAGTCGGTTCACCATTTCACTGAAAACAAGACGACCTCAGCAGGACAATATAAATCCGGCATCAATCAGTGCTTTGCTCTTTGGGATAAATCTTTCAAGGTTCAACACTAAGGAACATGCAATTTCCCATGCTAATCAATTTCCGTATCGAGTTACTGTTGAAACTTTATTTTACAGAGGTTTAGGCTATTATGTTGAAGATGACAGCTGTATTATTCCTACTGGACTGCCCTGATCTCGACTTATAGGGTATATTGCATTGAAACACAGAGGGTTGAGCTGAGTGAGCGACCTAATCTTCTGGCAAGCGATTTGATGCCGCTATAATACCTGTAACAAATGGCAGCCTTGAACATGATTTCCTATCAATAATAGACAGGTTGAAGAATATTATTAGTAACATCTAATCATACAATGTTCTTCCAGGTATCTATATGCAACTAAACCATTACCCTTGGTAGCCACCGTTAACTTTTCTTTTCTATCCGTTTCCCTCAAGGCTTGACTATGTGTTAAGCCCCAGGCTTTGAGACTGGCCTGTAACGACTTGGAAGACCAACATTACTGCGTTCCGCTGGCGGAATAGATTGTGCATAGCCCCCAACACCATATCCATAAGCGGGTACAGTATGCCTCAAACTCGGCGTGACCATATTCACATTAGCTGTGGGATGGTGCAAACTGACTTGGCTCCATGAGTTACTAGTCTGGTATAGAGGCGAGGTACGCATGGATTGCAGAAGCTGGGCATGATCTTGTAGGCTTTGGGTCACCTGCTGAGTTTGCATCTGGGGACCTGAGCTTGGTGTTTGGGGTCTTGAATATTGTTGTGTAGCAGGCATCCCGTATGGAGAGGCCATGTGCTGGGCGCCATTTGCCCATCCTAATGTATGATTCATGGCCGAAGGTGATGTTTGAAAGCCCGCGCTCGGGTTGCCTCGCCGTGATGCTTTTGCCCGTTCTTCGTTTGCAATCACACCAACTAGACCGCCAGTAAAGAGCGGCTTCTGATTTGTCTGGAAGGGATCGTATGGAAGATTGGATGCAAAGGATGGTAGTTGGAGATGCGAGCCGGCGTTCATAGCCCCCCCTTGCGCTGATCCGGGTCTCATGAGCTGTTGCTGTGCAGTTGCATACAGGTTTGGGTTTGACCTTATGCCCGCTAACCTCGACGCTGGATCTCTCTGGATTCGACCGCGCAACATGGCTAGAGGAACTTCGTCATCGTCATCGGCATGGGGAATATTTATCCATGGCCTTTTCAGTGATGGGAGTCGTGAGTGGTCTGTGGATGGTGGCCCGCTGGTAGTCTTCATCATCTGTTGTCGATAGCCAGCGAGGTGGGCTTCCTGGCGCTTTCGCTGATCGTTGGGCTTGTTCGGGCCGTCGTTCTCGTCCGAGTCATAGTTGATCTCCTCCTCCTCATCTTCGCTGCTGTCGGATTGTCTTTCTGTGTGGTTTTTGTCTTTCTGGCTCTGGTATGTCTCCAGTTCGGCCGATGTGATGACTTTGCTGCTGGGAGAAGGAGGGGCTTGCATGTTGGCTGCGGGGGCAAGAAATGAAGGTATTATAGGCGAGACAGAGTTTCCAGAACGTCAAGTATGCGCCTGACAGAAATAATTAAAAAGTAATAGTCGTGTAGTGTTTATCACGATTGAGATACCGATTCGATCGTCGAGCCCAACAATCCAAGACCAAACTCTAACGTGACTGCCTTGGATGAGTGTATCGTCGAGGCCAGCCCTTCACGTTGAGGCTGCGTAGTTGTCCTTTTGTACGGAAAGTATTTTTTTTTTTTCCTGAGACAGCTAATGTCATAGGTTGGGATGGCTGACCAGGGCTGCCCTTGTTGATCAGGTACACAGTACTAGCGGGAAAGCTAACTTTAGAAACGGAGCGCGACTCAGTGAGATCAGCCAGCCCCTGGCAAGCACAAGAGAGAGCCTGTCAACGACCGATATGTTGAGATATACGACACAGACGGTAGTGTTTGTCTGTGCCGAGTTTCCGTGAACTCTTCTTGTACTGCTTCGATGCCAATCACCAGTTCAAGCAGGTGAGGAGGAAACAAGTTTGTTTTTATCTACCTGTTCCGGAACCCTCGGCCCTCACCAAAGCTTTGATGACATACGATTCGCTTCGGTGTGGCCGTTGCATCGAGGCTCCATCCTTGCAAGGATCCTTGTTTGGATCAGTAAGCTAGCTAATCACTCAATAAGCCTTGCTAGACGTGGCCTAATTCTTTGGCTTTTCTCCTGACCGCTGCCAAATAAATTTGCCAAACTAATGCAATTGGTAACGGATGCGATACTAGCATGCCGCAGAAAGTCTATTTGATATCACAGACGCAGCCCAGAGCTCATTAGAATTACCTCGTATTTCTGTCATGGTTCTAATGTGCGTGCTTCCGATGAACAGGTGACCCAAACACGGCTTAGTCCCAGGGGCTTTCTTGGCAACCTATTTTAAGTTCAATATGACAAAACTGTAACTAATCTATTAATAACATTAGCGCGTCTTGAAATTGTTGCTGTGCTGTATTTCCTTTCTCTTGGTCTGCTGCCAATAATATTGTACAATACTCAGCTCTGCCTCATATATATTGTTTGCTTGGGAATTCGAATATCTATTGCGTCCAGACCCTGAACTAGATGTCACCGTGACGACCTTGTTTAATGTCTTTCCTAGCAAAGTTTTCAAAAGAATTGCCTCTGATGGTTCAAGCTGTGAATATCTTGATCAGTAGAACGTATTTAATCAAAAGGATCGGGTTGGCATATCCCGAGCTGACATCGCAATCTTGCAATGAGAAAGACGCTGACAGCCGTGCCACGTTGAAGACGCTGATGTTAGCATACTTTGGAAAAGAGCTTTACAAAGACCATCAGAACTGCCTTTTCTAAAACCCAAGAGTTATTGCATGAGCGTGTATCAGAATTAGGTAAGACGACAGTACATGATAGTTGCCAAAATGGCAGTTTGAGGTGGTCCGGGGATGGAGTTGTCGTAAATAGGACAACATTACGGCGGAATATACAATGTCGATCTTTTGCTAAAATAACTGTCAACCATATCAAAGCATGTTCTACGGCACAATCCATACATATATAAAACCCTATATTGCTCTTAATGGAGCCTAACTACCAGAGATGGCAGGCTCAAGTAAGGGCGGAAATATTTACTTATATGGCGCATAATACTTACAAAATCCTGTTTCACTTCTCTTGATTTGCTGTTCCTAACTGTTGTGTTCTTCTAGAATTAAGGGCCACATTCTTCTTACATTCTAAGACATAAGCAACGGTCAAACAACTCCCGTATGTTCAATACCTAGTCCCCGCGTGTACTGGATCACGGTAAGATCTGCACGCCAGCTTTAACGCTTAAAACTGGGCCAGTTTACTATTCTAAGCTGTGCAGGCCGAGGTGTCTCACACTTGCCACGGTCGTGACAATTAAGGATAGTAGCGTAAAGCAGTAACTCCAGCGCTTTTTTCCTACGTAACAGTGTTGGCCCGGGTCTGTACAAGGGCTCAAGGCCAAGGCTGAAGTTGATAGCACACCGGTGTCCGTTGAATTGAAAGTGAAGGAAATGGTGTCGATCTTGTAAATAAGCCGGACCACTATCACCAGCCTTTCATTAATTCTGATTTATATTCTTAGAGGTACAATGCAAACAATGACTTCTATAGATCGGGATGGCTGTGCCATAGGGCTGTTGGATTGACCAAAAGGCTGGTCACGTGGCGTGGTATAAACGCTTCTATCAGTCCGTGTCAGACAAGGCTATGATGCATGATCTTCAACTGAAGCAAACACAAACTGGTCGCTATAAACCGAGCTAAAGAATATTGACTTTGCGTTTTCCGAACGTTTTCCGTTCTTGACGATAGCTGCTAAATTGGGTTGCCACCCCTGCAAAGGCTATGAAGCGTTAGTATTTATAAGCAGCAAATTCAATCAAGGTCGAGATTTTATTGGAGCGGAAAAGCCCAGAGTACAGCATATCCGTGCAAAGACAGTCTTGGGATTGGTGGCATTCCACCTCAATTAATACTTCCGGGAGCAATCAATATGCATCAAACACAGGGTTAAGTCTAATTAATTACTTATTATGGCAATAGACATTGGGAGTAAGTATTTTATCTCAACCATACTCTGCCTTCTTCCCTCCGATTGCCCTCGGGGTTTGTTCTGTATTCTATCTACTCCAAATCCAAGTTGACACGATGCGTCGCCAAAGTCTTGGCTTCTTCATGGGCTCCGCCTTATTTGCCGCTGGTGGTAATGCCACGTATCTCTTCGTGGCAGACTCGGGTGGTGCCCTGTCCACATTGGATTTGAGCCAGTCTAGCAACAAATACCAGCTTTCCGTCGCCTCCAAGTCTCTCGATTGTGGGCCAAGTCCTTCGTGGCTCACGCTTGACTACTCTCATCGCGTCCTCTACTGCCTCGATCGCGGTGCAGCCACTTCAACATCAGGCTCCTTGAACTCGTTCTCCGTCAAGGAAAATGGAGCACTTGCGCGTGTTGGGCACGTGAAAGCACCTTTGGCTGGCGTGGCTGGTGATATTGTAACCACTCCCCGCGGCACTCGTGGTTATGTTAGTGCCTCATAGTAAGTGACTCGGATGCTTAACTTCATGTCTGATTTCGACCTAACAAACAATAGCAACCAAAGTGCGGTGGCTGTATACGCTCTTGGCGAGAATGGTGCCCTTCCAGGAACTGCTCCTCTGCAACAAATCTTTCCCACCATCAGTCAGACAGGCCCTATCGCTTCTCGACAAGATAGAAGCTACTCTCACCATGTCATCATTGACCCCACGGGGAAGTACGTTATCGTGACTGATCTTGGTGGCGACCTATGCCGCGTATACACTTACGACAAAAACAACATCGCGCCCATTGTTGAAGTAGGTAGCTTAAAGACTGATCCCGGCTGTGGACCGCGTCACGGTGTCTTTAGAGTCACCAAAACCGGCGAGACATACTTCTTTCTCAACGGTGAACTCGACCAGAAGGTTCACTCTTACCGTGTCAAGTACCAGCGCTCTGGCCTTTCATTTACCAAAGTCTTTGGAATTACCTCGCTCGAGGAAAGCTTTCCTCCCAACACCGCTCCCACCAGCGAGATTGCTATCAGTGTAAGTGAAGGTTAAACTTGGCTCAATTCATGGGCATTCGATACTGACAGATATGCAGCCCGATAACCGCTTCCTCGTCGTATCAAACCGTGAAAAGTCATTCGCCAGCTCTTCCAAGTTTGGATCTGGTCCTTCTGACAGTTTCTCAACTTTCGAGATCAATGAGGACGGTACTCTCAAGCGCGTGCAGGAGGCACCAACTGGTGGCTGGCAACCCCGTCAATTCTCCTTCAACAAAGCTGGAGATAAGATTGCAGTTGGCCATCAGAACAATCAGACCGTGGTTATTTGGAAACGGGATATCAACTCAGGCAAGATCACTGCGGAAGCTCAGGGTGGAAAGCTTGCAGAGGTAACACTTGCAGGCCGGGTAGTAGCTACAATTTGGGACGAGTAGGTGTTGAGCTGACATGATCGTGGCTCATGTGTGTGTACAAGATTACTCTACGGTGCTATAGCTACCTATGGTGGTACTACAGAGACCACAACGTGTTATATTCATTCGTACCTGCAATGTCAAGGGGTGGGCTGTGGACAAGACGGGGCCAGAGTATGATACTACAAGCTCCTTGGATTTTCCCAGCACGAGATATCGACAATTTTAACCTTTATGCTTATCTGTCCTGTTCTCACTTAAGCCTTATGAGTGCATGGCCACATCCACTGCAGATGCATCACAGATCTGGTCTTTCTTCACATTTGGCGCTTTCGAAACCTACATAATACTGGTTCACTGATCGAGCTAGACACTTAGGAGAGTAGCAAGTGACACACGGTAAACCTTTTCAGTGGGTGAGCCATTTATGCCTTGCAGTAAACGTGCGCGCTCGACAGTGAGTGTACAAAGTGTGCAGTGATTTATAGTTAAGTTTTGAGCATAAAAAGGAAGCTCTTCCCTCTCTCCCATAACTTTACATCTTTCATCTGTAATTCATTCAAGATGGAGGAATCGCAACATCTTGGGCAATCTATTCGTCTGATGATGACCTCTTGTCTTCGCAGTAACGGATCTGCTCCTATACTGTCTCCACGCAACAGCAATGCGATATTCACGATCAAGATGGATAAAGACCACAACTATGACTGCAGAAGCCTTGGAGATGGTATAAGCCCTGATCAGGTGCACTCTGAGTTTCGCCATCATATTTCTGATGTTGCGGATGGCCTACAGAAATTACCCAAAGACAACAAGGCCATTGACAACTACTTGGTCGAACAACTAAGTCGCATGGTCTTCGGGTCCAATATGATCGAGATGGTAGGGGGAGGGATCGACATCACGTTGAAGCTTTGCCGAGCGGTCTTTGAAGGGGACCAAGTCGCCGAAGATATTGCCGATGCTGACCACGAAGAGCTCAAGCAGCATTTGCTGGGTATGGGCATGCCCAGCGGAGACGAAGAAGTAGCCCGGAGCTACCGAGAAATTGTCCAGCACGCTCAAGCAGCGCGATATATGATTCAACAGGTCTACATACACGGTTACGGCCTAAGTAAAGAAATCATCACGGAAGCCCACTGGATCTTGACGAATAAGATTGATCTCAACGACCAAACACCCTGGACCTACTATAGCGGAAAGTATAGAGATTGGGACGTCAGATGCGGACGCCATCAGTTCATGAGTCCTACCCGGGTCCCTACGGCGATGAGAGAAATGCTCGAATCACTCGAATCAGATATACGAGCCGCCACAGAAAGGGAAAGAATCGACCCGATATTACTGGCGAGCAAATACTGCCATGCTTTCGTTAATATCCATCCCTTCGCCGATGGTAACGGTCGAATGTGCCGTCTTATTCTTAATACCCTTCTCCTCAAATACGGAGGTAGTGTTGTCTGCTTTGGGCAAACCGGCGATGACCGGAGGAATTATCTACGGATTGCAGTCGAGTCAAGTGCTGCCGAGTCTATAGACAAGCTCAAGCCAATGCATTATCAGCAGCTAGCTACATACACGTTGGGTCATGCGCGAGAAAATATGAGGAAGATTAGCAAAGTCATGAGTTAAGTCTTGGGATATGACCAAGATGAATTTATAGAGATTGTCATGAGTTTAGGACTAAGAAAGGTAAATCTACATCAGTTCCTATAATATTTACCTAATAATAACAGCTTTATAAAACTAGTTAAGCCTGTATTTGTCTTAAAAAGGTAGGCTAACTTGGTATTTCACAATGTAACAACTCCAAATTGGCCGGTTCAGCATTTTTAATTTACTCTGTCCACAATCACAGATGCCATCTCTTGATCCTTCCAAATCTATAACCCTCTAGCATACCGGTCTTACACCCCTCCTCATGAACCAGCCCATGCCTTGATATACCGCCAATACAACGAGGCTCATGGGAACTGCAATGGCAAAATACAACCAGAACTTCTCGCCACCGGGTACATACTCATCTGCCATGCTGAAAAGTGTAGCAATGTATGCCAGCGGAACAAAGACCAATCCCAAACTCGTGATGTTACGGGTTCTGTCGGCTGCTTGTAGAGACAGCTGTTGTTCTCTGAATGCTTGTCTGTTACCAGCTATCCCCGTTAGCCCTGTAACTGAGGAATTGGCTTTTTCGACCCATTTCCGAGCATCGTCGAATTGGCAGTGAAGTTTTTGAAAGTCAATATGGACGTCTTGCCACGAGGTTATTTGAGCGAGGTCGGGACGCTGTTGGGGAATCTGTAGCTGTGCAAGTATATGTTCCAAATCATGGCAATACTGATGAAGTCGCTTCTCCAATGTTTGACAGCTGCTCCAATTTGCTTCTACCGCTGCAAGGTCTAGTCCGGTGAAGTCGTAGTGTCTGCGCATGGGCAGCTGTGACCGGATAATGTTACGGCGCAAGTGATCAAGATGTCTATTGTAGAGACTGGCAATAATCTTTTTGATGAAAATAATTACAATGTCGGGAGTTTCCGGGTCTAGGTCTGCCAGTGTCGAGTAATTTAGAAGATAGAAACACAAGTCATCGGCAAGACTGGTCCTGGGGGGTCCACGTGGTGGTTGCAGTTTTACGTGTGTTGGAAGAAAGTCAACATAGCCCCCTCCAACGGGTCTCATGGAGACTGTAAAGCTTTGGCCTTTGGTTGAACCCTCATCTTGGATTGTGACTTGACGCAAACCCGGATCGCAAATCACTATACCTTCATAGTCGTAAGTATAGCTTACAAGGGGGATGCATACTGGGCAGAGACTTACAAGTCCATCCATGCTCAGTTTTCTCATTCCAGATGAGACATTTGCGGTTGGCGGAAGCCACAGTGTCAAACTCACCGTTCACTCTGGTAGTGCTTATTGCCCTTCCCGTAGCGGAACATCTTAGTCCAAAGTAACCCATCAATTCTCTGGGCAGGTAGACCAAATCACGGTATGGCAAAAACGTGTAAGGCTGCGTTGCAAGACTTGTAGCTAATATACTGTTGGAAGTATCACTCTTGGATGCCGTGCTGGCCGTTCGTTGATATTCCATAAAAAGCGAGGGCTCGATCCAGAAGAAGCTCCCAAGAATGGTTGCTACATCTCTGTTCATTCCTTCGAATATGTACGCTGTTCGGCGAGGCTGGCTGTTATCTTTTTGTTGAGACAGATATCTGGCCAGATGATCGGCGTCGTCAATGGGCAGTACCGAGACCTGGCGGTTATCGCTGTTTTGAAAAGAAATTATGCGGCCATCAACACGGCGATTTTCCCAAGTTATGCCGCATGTAAGAGGTTTAGTGTGAGGTTGGCGCAGTCTTGGATCCGATGCACTGAGTTCACCAATGTAATCATTGTAAGAGCCGCCCCAAACCATCCATGAACCGCTCTGAAACGACATCTTTATCGATGCATTAACGCTACCATGCCTACAGAAACACGGATGCGACGGATATCTGCAGCTTATGTGTGAGATAACCTGTGAGCCTACTTACCACTCGTGTTTCACAATTACAAATCCAAATTTGGTGTTGAGATGTTCAGAGGCTGTGTTGCTGCGGCTGTGAACCATGCCTGCCTTGTATTATCACACAGCAAGGGACTATTGGATTGGTGATGCATTATGAGCACACCCAGCTCCTTATTGGGGTTTGAGGCTGATTTAGGTACTCTAGTTTATGTCTTACTGTCAGCAACCGAGTGCTAAATAAAAGGATGTAATACATGGGCTGGACGTATGATATACACTAGGTATTCAGCCTTGGCGTTTTCGTGTATCCCAGTGATCACTAATACCTGTTCAAGCACAAGGGTTAACCCGAAGCTTTCTCAGAGAAATTGCAATTGCTGTTTGTCTGCGAGTTTCATCTTGTTAGTTTTGTTAGATCGGGCAAGTCCAATTACTGGTCGTCTCAGGCGCCCATCATTTTCAGCAAGATATTCTTCTAAGCGACTCAAGACGCAAGGGGGTAGCGGCGTTTCCTAAAGCGGCATCGGACCTCGGTCTAATCACCTGCCTGTTGCAGGACCTCCGAAGCCCTGAGCTCCGCCCCGCGTTATGCCTCACCAATGCCAATGGTTGGAAGTTGTCTCACCTCCTGAGTAACGTTACATACAATCTGCCGGCGACAGGCGCACCCGACCACGTCCATCCTCGTATGTGACGTGGTATTTTGTGATAGGTGAGAGTTCTTCCGTAGGCTGATGGATCTTGTTGCTGCTATCTGATCATTCGCGTACACTACCATAAAAGAAGCTACTCATAGCTACATTCTGATTTATTTCCTCATGAGTCACTTCAGGCGCGGTGGCAGAGTGGTCTAATGCGATAGACTAGAAATCTATTCTCTTCGGAGGCGTCTGTTCGAATCAGGCCCGCGTCGACTGTTAGTCCAGTCGGACTCTTCAAGAGTCCTCTTTTTTTTCCTTCTTTTTTTCCCTCATATCTTATTTGTCTTGCCTGTCTGTCTATGTTCTGAGGAGATGCAGCTACTTGACTTTAACCTAGTGTATTTATCACTGAGCAGTATAAAAAGTTTAACCAGGAGTGGTTTTTTACATAACCTTGTCCGTTTATTAAGCATAACGTCCCAACGCCCAGTAATCATCCCTGCTCACCCATCACCAAGCAGAATCGAGTTTTGCTGGAGATTACCCTGTACTTGCTGATGTCTCTCTTGTCATGGCCGAATGCGCATCCAGTGATAGGTGAGTCTAAGCTTTTGCCAAGCTATTTGATCCCAGCCTTTCTTCCCAGTTAATCTGCTTTGGGGTTTAATTTCAAGAGAATTCTCGGCTTTCTTACGCCTGATGCAGAGAAATAAGATGATGGCCGTGACAGGTGGCCTTCGCGAGCCTCATTCGTGCTCGCGGCTATGGTACGTCAATTCGGGAGTTTGATCCTCTTTGTGCATATTCTAGTACAATACTAACATCTGTCTACCAAGGGCGGCGCTGTTGGTCTCGGCAATATTCTCCGTTACCCTTCGGTAGTCTTCGCCAACAACGGTCTGCAATGGTTCTCCTCGATTCCGGGGCAACAATGTCTGGCTGGCAAAGATGTGGTGGTTTTCCTTCTATTCGGTATGTCCTATTTTTGGTGTGACTATTTCCACACCTTGCAAACTGCTTATCTAGTTCAACATGAGAAGGAAAAGGCAAGCAGCCCCTAGGAATATATGCGCTATGTACATTGGTTGGTAAGTAATATATGAGATTTAATATGAGCGGCTAATAGATCTCATCCTTCACAAGCTAGTTGTGGCTTTGGATGATACAAGCGTCGCTTCATTATTACATCGGACCTGAGTGCTCTTTATGCAAGACACCACGATCTTGACTATCAATTCCGTATTGGACACTGATATCGAAACAGATGTTTCTGTTGCCTGCGCATCCGAGAGGAGGTGTGTTTGCGGGACCGTTGCCCGGATGCGCGATCCTCGGGCGGCCTCAAAGGTAACGGTATGGTTCTATAGCTTACTTATGGATAAAAATAGCAATATATCGGCTTGTTTACAAAACTCATACCAGGATATTAATATCATTCAGCTAAACATAATCTCATCTATTGAAGCTATAAGTCGCTTTTGACCCCCGTTCCTTGCCCGAGACTACATGTCAACCGACCATTGACCCCCCCTAGTCATCCGACTAATGCTAAAACCTCAACTGACCCGACTATTGCTGTAGGTCTTCTGCCTTAATATAATTGGCTAGCTTTAAATTAGTCCCTACAGTCACACTCAGCCACACCTAGCCACACCTAGCCATACCTTCCTATTACAGCCATACCTTCCTATGGCAGCCACACCTTCTTATAACAGCCACACCTTTCTAGTAGCTATACCTTCTTAAAATCTATTAAGAAAAACTATTTACCCTATACTTTATATTATAATATTGTTATATTTAATCATAAAAATTGCTTAAAAATATTAAAAATATTAAAAATATATTTTAATTATTTATAATTAAATATTAATATTTTACATTAATATTATAGATAATTATAGATAATTATAGCTAAGTGTGGCTAAATATAGCTAAATGTGGCTATAGGGGGACTAATTTTAAGCTAGCCAATTATATTAAGGCAAAAGACCTACAGCAATAGTCAGGTCAGTTGAGGTTTTAGCATTAGTCGGATGACTAGGGGGGTCAATGGTCGGTTGACCTGTACTCTCTCCTTGCGCGCTGCATCAGGTCTTGATATCAAACAAGATCCGTTTAGGGTTTACCCCTGTTGCGCGTAGATGTCATTGCCGTCAGCCAGAGGGTCTGAAAATAGACCTTATTTACTCGAAATTTGATCATGTTTACAATAATTATTGAAACGAGACTGATAACGGGTTTCGGTTTGCCGCCATTCCATTGATAGCTCATGACCGTGCAAATGGACGGCTCAACTATTTCGTAACAGCGGAGATAATTTTGACAGCCTGGACAGCTCTTGTTTCATTCTCTCAACTTTACTTACTTCCTTTAGATACTCATTTATAGTGTGTGGGTGTTTGTCCTCAATGTTAAATCTTGAACTTTTGCTCAAAGTCGCATTGACATCTGAGACGGGAAAGGTATCAGTAGATTTACGCGACACTATCTGCGACGCGACTGAAGACTGTAACACCCCCTAGAACCTCAAGGTTTAGAGTTACGGTCAAGCTTATTTTATGAAACGGAATTGTCAAGCGAGTTGCTATTTTTGTTCTTATCTCATGTTAGCATGCGTCGACATATAGCTTTAGGATCTTGTATTAAAACAACGTTTCGCCCGCCCCAAAGAATAATCTGCTGATTTCCACAGATTATCATCCGATTCAGCCTTCGCTTTCCTTGTGTTTCTTGTTTGCTTTCGTTTGAGGCTGGTTCCTCTTTGTGTGGCGCATCCTACCTATTCCAGTCATTACGTTTTGCACTGTCGCATCAACCATCTCATTTTACCAAGACCGATTTTCCATTCTCAACCGCAGTCATGGCTGGATTCATAAACCTTCCACTCATTATTCTTGCTGCCTTCGCCTCAGAAGCGATGGCTTCTTGCGCCTATGGAACTATCCTACGCCCTAGAGCTGAGGACGGAACCGTTGAAGTCAATGACTTTGGCTACACCGGCGAGACTGTACGTTGGACTGGCCGTTTAGGACCAACCAATTTCAATTTTATGAGGTATTAACACTACCAACAGGGTCCAACGAACTGGGTCAACCTAGACCCTGAAGCGAACGCGCTATGCTCGACCGGCTTGAACCAGTCTCCCATTGACATGGTCTCTGGGAGCTTCGCTGTCATTCCAGCAGCCCAGTTGAGCCTATCAATCCCCGATATGGCTGAAGGAACCGAGTTCGAGAATCTTGGCACTACTGTTGAAGTAGTTGCTGGACAAGGCAGCATGACTTTTCGCAACACGAGCTATACTCTCCAGCAGTTTCACTTTCACTTGCCGAGCGAACATTTGGACAATGGAAAAAGCATGGCCATGGAGATGCACATGGTCTGGGAGAGCGCTGATTCCCAGATTGCCGTGGTGGGTGTATTCATCGACGTTGAGGATAGCGCAGCTGGAGGTGGTGGTCAAGGCAACTCGACATCTCCCCCACCACCTGTCACGACTCCAGAAGCTCGCAGCGTCAACAGAAGAGACAGCTTCCGAAAGAGAACCACCGAGAAACAGGAAAAGCGACAACTTCCCGGAATCGGCGGATCCTTCTTTCACATCAACGCACCATCCACCAGCGCTGTAACCGCCTCAGCACTTCTTGAGACAGTATTTAGCTCTGTGCAAAACATTGAGAAGCCTGGAACTCTTACCGAAACAGAACCCCTCGTCATGAGTGAGCTGGTTAAGACTTTGGCAGCGGGGACCTTCCAGACGTAAGTTGTCACTGCACTTATACCCCATGAATTCCAGACTGATATCTGCGTCTAGTTACGAAGGCTCTTTGACAACTCCACCCTGCAGTGAAGGCGTTCGATGGCTGGTATCTGATCAGAAGCTTTCTATCCAGACATCGACGTTCCACAACGTTCAGTCCGTCATAGGTTTCAACTCCAGATTTCCTCAAGGTGCTCTTGGCGAGCCTAATGCACTTGCTGGGGCAGCCTAGTCTGGCGATACGCAACCGGAGAAGAAGGCCGGCAAGTGAGAGATGTTTATAAGCAGAGTGTATGACCTTATGCCGCGAGTGATTGGAGCCAGGGAGTATAGATGTAGCTGCGTGTAGTGTGGTTTTAGTCAAAATGCATTTTATTGTCGCGCATCTCCGTCCACACCATTATAGTACTAAACAGTATTCCCTCCACCACAACCCCCACTACAGCAGGTTTCAACCTGTTTATCTTCCGTAGTATAGTGGTCAGTATGCAAGCTTGTCACGCTTGAGACCCGGGTTCAATTCCCGGCGGGAGAGATCCAGCCACCTGCGATACGCCGGTCTTTTTTTTCCATCTTGCTTTGGGATCATGTAGTGTAGCGCAGCATCTTAATTAAATCATGGTGCCTCTTCTTTTTGGTGCAGTTTTTCACATCTAGTTAGTCATCTTGGGCTAAGAATAGTTGATGACCTAAAAATAACCACGTAAATAAGGAAAAAGCCCAGTTCTCGAAAAAATAATGTGAGACCCAAGCTGCCATTCTACTCAATAACCCTAAACCTCGGCCCAGTCACGCCAATATCCCAGCGAACTTCAACACGGTCACCAACACCCACATACTCTACTCCGATCAACTGTCCAGCCGGGCAAGGAATCTTTGGCCATCCCTGGTATGACTGTTCCCAAGTAGCAACTCCAGGCTTAGGAACCTTGATGCGACCAACGTGGTTGTTTCTGCTCTTTAGTGAAGCCCACTCGGCCACATGCGCAGTCGAAAATGTTCCAGGTCCTGTTGGAGGATCCGAATAGGTAAAGACGTCTAGAGTCTGGGTTCCCGTAGAAACATCTCGGTCCCAAAGTTCGAAAAGAAGCTCGCACGTTTTGCCACGAGTACTATCATCGAACTCATACGTCACAATCGTGGTTGTCTCGTCGGCGGCCTTGCCATTCTTGACAACTAGAAGCTGGTCTTGAGGGTCCCAGACGACTCTGCCACTTTGAACCCAGTAACGGTAGGTCCCCGCCGGGTAGAGAATGGAGTCGGCAACACGGGCATCTACCTCCTGTGCTGGTGCAGCAGATGAAAGAGCTGCAGCCGAGGTAATGAGGGCAAGAAGTTTCATTGTTCTTGAAGAGATGGATGGTCAAGGGGTATGTAAATGAATTTATATAAGAATGTGCGATGTTAACTTGTGTATGAATATGGTCGAGTGGCCGCCCTCTGGTACTTTATACCTCATCTGTGAACATTCTAGCATTAGTCCGTACCCTCCATCAGTTGTAGAGTCACCCAAGAAACCCCGTAAGCCGCCTTTTCTTCATTCATGGCAAATACCCAGGTCTATGAATAGAAGAGGACTTGGAATAAATCAAGCCGATTCTGAGCTAGCAGAATGCCCATGCTGACACGTCCTCGGAGTTTCTACCGCACTATAGTTGACCAAACCCTTGTGCTGAGACATTGTCATCTATCTTTAGATCATGGCTAACCTTGACTGCTTTGTGATATGACTGGAGTTGCACATGGAGGACCAAAAGCGGTGGATTGATTGATCATTTGTCTGCTTAAAGCATTGTCAAAAAGACGGTTACCTGGAATTGCCATCGATCGGGTCATCTAGTCTACCGTGACTGCATTTCTAGGTGGAAGCTGAGTGATCGTTACTTTATGCCAAGCAAAATGTTACCCTCCACTTTTCCTCTGTTCCAGTAAGACGGAAGAATTCCCTGCCATCACTTAGTGTACTAACACTTGAAATACTGCATTGGGATTGTAATGATTAGCTGAAACGATACAGCCCATTTTTAGAAACGGTTCCATGTTTGGTCAGATACTTAAAACTATTTCCAGGACCATCTGTACATGTCTCAAAGTGATCCCGTAATGCTTGTCGTACTACAGCTCAAATATTCCAAGTTTTGCAACGTCTTCAAGAGTCATACGGTAAGAGGGTATCACCAGCATCGTAAATTATGGACTAGCTTACATGCAATTAATGCTAACGACCTCAGGTTTCGCGATTCGATTCATGAAGCTTCTCTTTCGACCATACACCGGAGCTGACTTGGAACCACGCGTGAACCAGTGCGACGACGAAGAGTGTCAAGGGCACAGCAATAGCAAAAAGGATATAGAGGTTAGGTGCAGCTTCGAAACCATCGGGACTAAAGAACCAGGTACTAAAGAACGTCTGGTATTCTCTGTTAGCTGAACCTGTAAAGTTCTGTGAGAAAGCATGGCCTACCGAGACGAATATGGTGGGAAGAAATATCAATAGAGCGTATGTTGTAGTTCTTAAAAGGATCTGACACAGGAAGAGGACCTTTAATGAATTCATAGTGATCCATTGCCTGCTTGATTCTTGCTCAGCCCGGTACTTTCGGTCTACCTGCCAAGTGTTAAATACAAGTACAAAAGGCTTAGTATCATAACCCCAAGGGCTTACACGTTGCATAGTAAGATCAATAGTCTTTTCAATCTTAACGGCTCTCTCGATCTGCATGGCTAACCGGTCATGGAAGCGGTATCTTGATTGCTGGTCTTTGTCCGCATAGTCAATCTTGTCCAGAGTGGTAAGCGTGGTGAGGTTTGCTTGCATGAGTTGCTGAGCGTCGTCAAGGATGCGCCGAATTCCAGCCAAATCCTCCCAAACTTGACTCCATTGGCTGCCTGCGTCTTGATTATGTGAAGACTGCTCGAATACGTTATCAGCGTCAGGAACCGAATACTGTGCATGTATACAGGACATTTAATAGCACGCACCTCCAGTAATTGAACTTCCACGCCTTCTACAGAGGTCTCTATGGAGTTAAGGATGATGTCCCAGCCTGTGGTTCCCAAATCGGCGAGGATGTATTGCGTGGCTGCGGCAATATTGCAGGAACCAAACGAAGGATCATTTGAATAGTGCTTTCCCCGAAAACGATGAGCCAAGAGGTAGTTCGAAGTAATTATAAGGATGTTATCGGATGCAAATTTATTGAGAATTACGCATTTGAAAACTTTAGGGAGAGTCGCGATGAATGCGTTGGCTCGAGGGTGAGGGTTGAGATCGACGAGGTAGAACTTGTAACAAACTAACGGCGGGCTGTCTGCAAATGTCTTTTTATAAAACATTACTGGTTCAACTGAATCGTTAAAGAATCGTATATCGACTGTCGATTCGGGGTGCATCGTTGGTCTGAGGCGGATTCTCTGGCCTGGGGGTTCGGGAGGGAAGAAGGAGGTAATCATGTCAAGATGGTCTCGAATAGGGAACTCGAATCGATCCAATAAAGCCTGTAATAGTTCCCGGGGTGGCTGATCTCGATACCTGTCATCCGCGCGTAGGATACTGGGGTTTGCGGCTGGTTAGTTGCTACTGATGGCTCAATCGATCAACTTACACAACCCTTCTCGAGAAGGAGAGACCTCCGAGTAACGGTAATCGATCACCAAGGCCCTCATCCAATTCGAAGCGGCCTCCCGACTCGGTCCACTGTAGAGCAATGCAATGACTGTCTAGGTCTTGGTGTTGACGTGGGGTTGCGGTCTGACTGCCATGACGCAAGCCCAGTCCCAACATGCCCAGGTGATATCGATGACCCAAAGGAGCATCCATGGTAACTGGACAATGGTAGTACCTAGATGTTGTAGTTGGAATGAAATGAAATGAAATGAATGCGCGCATTTCCAACGTGACGTGGCTTGCATAAGCTGACCCTTGCCAGCCTCAGCTAAATGGTTGGTTGCTGGCCTCCGATTCTACATCCATGTATCTCATTTTTCAGCTCGTTATCGTGTCGTTAACCTGACAACCAACACTTTGATTCATCTAGATCCATCGAGCCCTTCATTCATATCAACAATGTCATTCAGCTTCCCTTCAGAATCGGACGAAACAAGTCCCAAAGCGGCATCAGCAACACAGTCTGAGACTGTCGCCACAGACTCAAGCGATGGATCATCTCTCGAAAGTACATGTCTTGGGACTCTTCAAGCTTTCGTCGATGATCTCAATCTGGCCACGAGGACGATACTCAACGATTCAAGACGTCGCTATAGTCAGGTTACGGCACTGGTCGCTTGCTGGCCTGACGAAATCAGCGACCGCAAGCACATGCGCCAGTCCGCCACCAAGCTTTGCGGTGTGCTCCAAAAAACGTACAAGTTCGACATGGCCGAGACTCCTTACGTGATAGACACGACGCAGCCTCATAGTGAATTCAACTTTGAGCTGCTCAAGGCTCTCAGAGCGACCAAGCCCGATTACAAACCACCTCAGAAGCCAGAGGACCCAACCAAGCTTTTCATTCTGTATTACGGAGGCCATGCGGTACAAAAGGAGGGGAAGATGGTCTGGAGACCCAGCGAGAATGCCGAAGACGGGATAGAGATCATCTGGACTGATCTTGTCGTCCTGTTCAAAGAATTCGATGGAGACCTCCTCTTTTTATTCGACTGCTGCTACGCCAGCCAAATGTTTACTGGGAAGCGGGAGTTCAAGAGACGATGCGAGATGTTCTGTGCAACCAAGGGCAAGAAAGCGAGCGGCCAGGAAAAGCATTCCTTCACCAAGGCCTTGTGCAGCGAATTGGTCAACGAAGCTGTCACTCGTGGCATGTGCGAGTTGAAGCAGCTACGCAGCAGACTCAACCTGCAAGAGAAAAAGGACTCGTACCAACTGAAATTCGACCCATACTGGGATCGGCTCACTGAGTCTGGGGTTCGGTCAATATGCCTCGCCCCTCTGGATAACGAAAACAAAGACTTGCCTGCAAAAAGCAAGGCCGAAACTGCACGGGATCTAGAAGCCTTGGTTGGAGCTCGTGTTGTATTCAAGGCTACCTTTGAAGATCCTGCGGCTCGACGTATCATCGATGAGTGGAAGCAATTTGTTCATTGGCGACCTCGTGGCCTAAATGACATACAATGGTACGCTTTACGCGAGACACACTTTCAGAGCTTGTTCAAGAGTAGCTCCAGCTCGGCAATCATCTCGATCCCAATGATCCTGTGGGATTCGATGCCTAAGCGGGCTGCCTACGAGTTCATCAGCGTCAGCCGATCCACCGACATGTTGGGTGCTCTGCCTCGACAGAACCAGGAGGCATGCAGAATCCAGCAGTCTAGCATCACTATTCCTCATCGAGAGCCTTCAAGCTCAAGACAGCAATCTCTCGCTATACCTAAAATAGGGCCTGTCCCAGGGGAAGATTACGATGCAGACATTCCTCCACTGCGACAGTTAGTGCCTACGCATATAGAGCCTGCCCCGTGCCAAAGGCCATCACGACAAGACAGAACAGAAACAAGTCAAAAGAATAAGAATGTCTTGCCCAAGACTGAATTACCACTTGGCCTGGGGAGTGATAGAGACAGAAAGCTCATTCAGTCGATAGAAATGATTGGCCCAACGACTGCGCAGATGCGGAAGAGAATCGACAAGGAGGAAAAGAAGAAGTCGATGCTTGTGACTTCGGCGGGACAAATACTTCGAAAGTGGGATGGTTTAGCACAGGTAATAGTCAGGCATTGATAGAACCGAGTCTCTATGTAGTCTAGGCGGTAACTTCAGCATCACTCATCGCTCTCACTCTCAGACTCCTCATCGGTTCCCTCATCGTCGCTTCCGTCAGCCTTTGGAAGGTCATGAAGCCCGGCTGGATTGCCGAATCGGCAGGGCCAGAGTCTGACATACTCAGCCCCAGGACGCGAGCTGTCGTCCAGCTCAACATCAACCGGTGATCTCCTGGCTCTCGCCTTGAGCCACTTTTGACTCTTCTGGACATCAACAGCCTTGAACTCCTTAGACATGGTTTGCGGCTTGTAATAAATGCCAGAAGCGAATAGTACAACTCCGTTGGTCTCGTCCCTATGCACAATCCACCCCGTGCTCTGCTCCGTGTTATTCCAGAAGCCTACAGCCGGTCCAACTGTGGCAATAGTCGGCACCGTGACATCCATGCCGAGATGGATTTCAGATCCAGTCGACTCGAGCACTGAAAGAGCCCGGCGCTTAGCCGTGAAGGTGCCCGTGATGAGCCACAAACCCTTGTCCCGAACAACCTCTTCATCGCACATAGGCTGTCCGAGGATCGATTTCATATTGCCAGACATCCATTTGCGGAATGCTGATGCGGGCTCTGCTCTGCGTTCAGTCACTTTGCTGCCAGGGACAAGGACAGCACCCTGTCCCTCATGGCTGGTGTACTTGATGGCTGCTCCCCCGCCCGGAGCACCAGGAACGCTAAGAACCGAAGTGAGCATCTATCAGGACGGGGCGAGACCGGTGACTTACGCTGCTTGCGCTGCAACCTCGACTCGAACGCCAGAAACGCTACCAGATGTTCTTACGCCCCATTCGTCGTCTTCCCCACGGTCGACAAGCATCACCTTGGGTCCCTCGGCATCGTCGGGCGCATTGGGGTCGAGAACCTTGGCGATACCATCATCGAGGGTGTGAATGATTGGAACCCATTTGTGGAGGCGGTTGAAATAACCGCAGGTCCCTGGTTTCATATCCTTGCCTAGAACCTTTTCGTAAAGCGCATGGCCTTCTGAGCTGCCTTCGAAGCACTTTGCATATGCTTCGGCCATGTTGGCTGAAATAGTCTGGTAGGCCGGCCGAGGGAAACGAAATGCAGACGTCAGCAGATGAGGGCTGGGTTTTAATTATTACCATGACGACTGCCCGCACAACAAAGGACAAGTAATCAAAGAACACGACGACTTTGAAGGTCGGGGTCGCATTGCAAACACGGCACAACCACTTCGCCTGACTGCATTCAGCTGATGAGTTGTCATTCAGCCTCATGCGCGACTGGCGAATCCAAGGGTTAGGATCGGCAGACAAGGTCAACATCCAAGAACGGGATGACCGAAGGGAGTGCTGCAGTCGGATCAGGCTGTATCATAGAGCTGTTGATTGAATACAACGGACAGCCATGGTTTCCAGCCGCCCCGCCCGTAACTGATGTCCCAATGCAACGATGTGGCATTTGTGCAAGAGTGAGACTGAGGCATATCTGAGAAATGCCCCTAACTATATGCCCGTTATCAATCTACATGCCAAGGACCAACCCCTCACTTTCAGATAGCCGAGGTTGGTAGGTTCCTTCGTCATAAATTCTTTTAGGCATATCGGTCCATTTTATACCGAGCCTGTCACTGATCTACATCTTGACAGTCGCGGAGAAGCTGTACTGACTGACGCATATAGAGCGTCGATCGTGTAAACATGAAGGCATTTATCCAATTTAACCTGCGTCAGGGTATGATGTTCCAAACCTGACTCGGGCGGTTCCGGCTTCTGATGGAATATGTATAAGAAGAGATGAGCTCGCCTAGTACCCTGTCATACAGACTGATTTACTGTGATCCGTGAAAGAAGCAGCTCAATATGCAACTTCTGCATCTCTTCATTATATGCGCCCCTGTCTGGATTAGTTTTGCGTCAGGTTCCACGGGTTGCAACACGGACGAAGACTGCAGTTTGAATGGTATATGTGTGCAGTCACGCAAGACATGTCGATGCGATTCAGGATGGATTGGAGATGATTGCGGTCGTCTTGACCTTGCCCCTGCGACTCGATATACTGGCTATAACCATACCTACGAGCCTCCCAGCCCGGATGACTTCAACGTCTGGCCCAACGCCTCTTGGGGCGGTCGAATCATCCAAGACCGCGAGAACGCTTCAATCTTCCACCTTTTCACTGTGCAGTTTACTCATGGTTGTGGTCTGAAGGGATGGCGCCCTCACTCGTATATTATCCGTGCTGAGTCACAAAATGGACCACGAGGCCCGTATCACTACGGTGAGGCTGTATCCAAAAGCTTCGCCCATAATCCCGACATTGTTTATAGTCCAGCCGATAAGAAGTATCTCTTATACAGCATTGGCGTGGAGTACGACAAGAATTTTACCAATTGCGAAAGTATCAGCTATACTCGATGGCCAAACAACATCTCCGTCTCGACTGCTCATGATATTCGTGGCCCATGGTCGCCCTCCCAAATGGTGATTGATAGCGATCGCCCGGGTGGTATACATGCGACCAACCCGTCAGCTTTTCCCCTCTGGACACGCAAAGACCCAACAAGGGAGATCGTGCTCGCTATCAAAGATTACTCAATCTTCACTGCAGGTTCATGGAACAGCGACTACAAGCTCAGATACCAGGCAACATGGAACGTTTCCGAACAGGAGAATCCCTCGTGGACTGAAGATCCATTCATCTGGCGCGATAAGCGAGGGCATTGGCACTCGATCAACCACTGGATGATAGACTATGTCGAAAATGACAGACAACAATGGCCCCGCGTTGGATCCCATCTCTTCTCACGGAAGCTCACGGGGCCGTGGCATTTTAAGCTTCAAGAGGCCTTCAGCTCCAACGTCACCTTCACAGACGGTTCATGGCAGGTTTTCAAGCGCAGGGAGAGACCGAAGCTGTTCTTTAGCGACGACGGAGAGATGACACCGTTATACTTAACAAATGGGGTCCAAGGAATGAATCAGACCGGTGCTTCTTTTACGCTTATTCAACCAGTCGGGACGAAGTGGAAGAAGTTTGAGGAGAAGCTGGGTTTCAATGGACGCAGATGATGAATTTTATAGCTTTTTAGTGTTTATCATGGGAGTGCTTTTGCATCTGTCTCGCTTTTTCAATACCCTCAAGGGAACGTACCCGGTCCTTGGCTATGTGAACCTTTTCTACAGTCATGTCCTTCAAGAACGTGTCACTGAGTTGGTGATTGGTGAATATAACCCTAAGTCCCAATGCTTTTCCGTACTAGGCATTCTGTACTTCTTGTGCATATTTTCCCCTCTGCTGGGTTGGTCGAGTGTTCTTTGGCCGGATATTTGGTCAGGTGGCTTACGCGACGCGAAGCGCGTGGTAATGGGTAGATTTCATCGTCTAGGTATATTGTAGGGTTAGACACCATTGACTTATTCAAAGTCAGATATAGCAGCTGATAACTGCCTAGTAGCCTTTGGATAAGCCACATCTATATCCACCTTCAACGCAAGTATTATGCAGAAGCTCATTGTGGTAAACTAAACCACAGACCAGAACTCGGAAAAACTATGCTTGATTCGTGATAGTTACTCATGTATATATACAGAAACAGCAGGGCTGTGTACTTGTGACAATACCAAAGCTACCCTGAGCCAGAATGAGGCTAATTTGATGAATCCTCGACATGAGCATGCTTGACATCGCTAGATTTGATGGCCTCTTCGGCCGAAACAGCACCAACATTAGCATTGTCGCCATCGAAGATCCGGGCAACATTCTCCAAAGTAACGCCACGAGTCTCGGGATAGCCAAACCACACGCTGACAACCATGCAGATGAGAACAGCAAGGAATACAAAGTAGTATCTCCACTGGATCGCATCAAGAGCGATGGGGTTGACAAAGGTGTTGAAGAAGGTGAATCCAAGGGAGGTCATCTGGCAAGTAGCCAGGCCCTTGGCTCGCAGAGTGTAGGGCCAGATCTCCATGGGATAGGAAACGACCAGAGGGGTGAGGGCAATATCGTAACCGAAGAAGAAGCTATCCAGATGTCAGTAGACTGATGACAGAGTGTGACAAGACCAGCCAAGACTTACATGAAAAGGAATGGGATCACAGCCAGGCCAGTCGCGGCGTCGGCGGTATCTGCGAAAGAACCAGACAAGCCAGTGATAATGGCGTAAGAAACCAACATGACAACGGCCTATATAAACTTGATTAGCAACTTTGGCTTCTCAACTGGGTGTTTTTCACCCACCGAGGTCATGAACAGCATGCGTCTTCCAAGTCGATCGACATTCATGGCAGCGAGAACAGCCCAAATCAAGTTCCAGACCTGCAAACAAGCCGAGATAAGGGTTTGATCGTCAACAGATTCAATGCCAACAGAGCTGAGGATGAGAGCCAAGTAGTAGCTGACGACACCGTTTCCAGCCCACTGCGAAAAGGTGCCCAGACTGAGAGTGATGAAGAGGCGGTGGCGGTTACAGGGAGTGGCCCAAAGATCATTCCAGGATGACTGCTCCTTGGCCTCGAGCTCTGCCTTGATGGCCATTTCCATCTCGGCCATCTCGAACTCGATCAGGGGGTGGCTGGCGTCGCCTGAGGTGTGGAGGTCGGCGAGGTTCTGGCGTGCTTCGTCCGAGCGGTCCATGTAGACCAGCCATCGAGGAGACTCTGGAATCAGGAGAAGACCAGGCAAGCCAAGAAGTGGGAGAAGAACTTGGAGCACTGAGGGAAGACGCCAAGACCACTCGCCGTAGTTTCGAGTTCCATAGGTAGCCCAAGCAGCGATAACACTACCCAAGTACCAGCCGCAGTTGTACTGCAGGTTGTTAGCGTACAAGTAAACAAGAGACAGTAAATGGAGGCCTCACCAGAGCAGAGCAGACACCTCGATGCGTGGGATAAGCGTTCTCGGCAATAAGAAGAGGAACTGATAGCGTGAAACCCTGGGAGAAACCCAGGAACAAACGAGCAGCAACAAACATAGCGTCGTTCTGAGCGGCAGCCTGCAGGGCCACACCAATAAAAGCACAGGCTATGCTGATCCAAACAGGGGTCTTGCGGCCCCAGCGGTTGGAGATGAAGGCGGCGACGGGGTATCCAACGGCACATCCAAGAGAGTAAATAGCGTTGATGAAACCCAGCCATGCTCCGGTAGGATCGTCCATGAAACCACGCCATTGGGGCAGCGAGAGCAGTCCGTTCATCAAGCTACCTGCAACCAAGTCAGCGGATAGCCCCTCAAGCAAGGACCACTCAACATACCATCAAAACCGTTTGAGCCGGAGAAAAGCATCAGAGAGACGACACAGATGTTGATCCTGTAGAGATGGGTCTGCTTCCACCAAGGTCGGTCGTCTTTGGGCAGAACAGCTGCCAGCTCGGCACCGGCAGCTCTGGCGTCGCCAGCTTTTGTTTCCTTCTCGTCAAGAGACATGATGAGTAGCAGAAATTGACCAAAGACAAATAAAAGAGAGATGGAAGGCGGTGGTGATGGGGTTGGTGATGATGGAACAGTAGGAGCAGCTCAATTCCTTGTATAGTTTTTATACCATGCTTCGAGCTACGCTTGGCAAGCAGCCAAGGCATGCTGAGCCAGGGCTTCAGGTCACGTCGTGTCACCAGCACCATGGCACGGTTCTGGGGTTGTGGGATACTGGGTATTCGCCAAGGATGGGGAGGGTTGGAGTCTCTCGATGTCCCAGGGGCCATCCCACAGAATTGAATGGAGATTTACATGCTAAAGGAGCTTATCGGTCAACTCTCCATCATGTGCTGTGTGGGGTGAGCGCGGGGCGGTAAGTTATTACTCGACGAAATGCGGGCGTGCTGTAGCCGTAGAGACGACGGATCCAGTTTTCCGCACACTTGAGGTCGTATCGAGTCAGTTGGCAAGTCGATGAGACGGATGGGCCAAGGAAAAAGTACATCAGCTCAGCTGGAGACTATGTTCGGGGAACCAACAGTCTACTGCTAGGCCTATAATGGCCTGGTGCCGGCCAAGTTATTCCATAATATCGGAGAAGCTGGTTTTGAATGTAGCTGATTGCTATTGTGAACAGGAGTTGGCAATGAATGGCGGAGTGTGCGTGTGCGCAATGTCGTACCTCGTACCCTGGTAGCTCATACTTACCTAGGTACGAATTAACCTTAATTGAGACTCTCCTCGCCCCGATGTCACTAGTCTAGCGCGCCAGGCACGTGCTACAAAACTCAGGATTGTCTAAAATCTGGAAAAACAAGTCAGTCTGCAAAGATGGCACCGCCATTCGCGAGTCAGGCCCTGACGTCAAGCACAAACAAGACAATCTCCAAGAGCATGCGTGCGGAGTTGCCCCCACGATATGGCGCCATGGGAAACATCTCGACGCGTTACATGTTAATGGTACGGCCAAGAGCCACCGAAAAGAGGCCGAAGACTCCCTCTCCTCTCCATGTTGATCCACCTCCTATTCCCCAACTTATCCACAATACTAGCTCACTTGGAGAAAGAGCCTCGTGTGGGGTTAGTCGGATGTCTGACCGATCATCTAGACTGAACGTTATATCCGTGTATATCTTCAGTTCACCATCAAGAGATCGTGCCGGTAGTTGTAGGGCTCAGTTAGATCTATGCTTCTAGGTCAGGGGAAGAGCCGTTCGCTTCACTTCACGCTAAACCAACGCAAAAGACCCCTGCTAGCCAATAAGAAGACCTGGACGTATGACAATTGCTTGGCCGTGGTGGAGACCAAAGAAGGTAATGCGGTCCGTTAGCCCGGGGTTGAGGTGAACGTGATGCTCCTTCGGCGAGACAATGGTTAAAGACCGGTAGTTTTCCGGCACAAGTACGTCATCGAGGCTCGTCTGAGGACTGCCAAGGCCGTTTATCCCCGGATTTCTATGGGTGAAGCCAAGGAGGTGAGTTGAACTGTTGAAACGCTGCTTAGCTGTAGATGGAGCTGAACAAAACTCAGACATGTCAGACTCAACATGCTTTTGTGGACCTTTCAACTATCCCCGCTTCAGCCAAGTATAAACCCTTCACTATATCCCACCTTGTTGGGTGAGCACGCCGCTTCTACACTATAGACTACACTTCACAATGGCCAACACCGACGTCAAGCAAGTTCTGTCCAAGCTGACCCTCGAGGAAAAGGTAACGCTTTGCTGAACCCGCCCTCCTAACTCTCCCAACTGACGTGCAAAGATCTCTCTCCTCGCGGGCTCCAACTTTTGGGAGACAGTGGCTATCCCTGAGAAAGGCATTCCCGCCGTGAAGGTATAACCTCAAGCTGCTCTTACATGTCACCTCGAATGCTCATCTATACACAGACATCTGATGGCCCCAACGGTGCCCGAGGCGGCAAATTCCAGGGCAGTGTAACTGCTGCTTGTTTTCCCGCCGCCTGTAGCGTTGCCTCAACATTCGATGTTGACCTCGCTCGACGCATTGGAGTCGCCCTTGGCGAGGAGACCCTGACCAAGGGTGCTCGCTGCCTGTTGGGTCCTACTGTCTGCAACCACCGTCACCCTCTGGGTGGGAGAAACTTTGAAAGCTTTTCAGAAGATCCCTACCTGGCCGGCAAACTCGCCTCTCAGAACATCCAGGGAATCCAGTCGACAGGTGTCTCAGCCACCATCAAGCATTTCGTTGCAAATGAGCAAGAAACTCTTCGACTGTGGGTTGACGAGGCTATCAGCCAACGAGCCTTGCGCGAGATCTACTTGAAGCCTTTCGAAATTGCCATCAAGGAGGCTAAGCCCGATGCTGTTATGACCGCCTACAACAAGATCAACGGCACCCATGCTGACTCTAACGAGCTTCTCAAGACAGTCTTGCGAGGAGACTGGGGCTGGGATGGCCTCGTGATGAGCGATTGGGGCGGCACGAACTCGACTGCCGAGGCGCTGAACGCTGGCTTGGACCTCGAGATGCCCGGGCCAACTCGCCACAGGAGGGTTGAGGATGTTCTTGAGGCTATCAAGGCCGGAAGAGTGACCGAGCAAGTCATTGACGACAGGACCCTTCATGTTCTGGAGTTTCTTAAGCGACTTCGTTGCTTTGAAGACCCAGAGATTCCCGAAGAACAGGCCATCAACAAACCTGAACATCAAAAACTTATTCGCGAAGCCGGTGCTAAAGGTATCGTCCTGCTGAAGAACGAGGATGGATTGTTGCCTTTGACCAAAGAGAAGGTCAAGGGAAAGAAGGTTGCTGTTCTTGGTCTCGCAAAGGAATGCCTCGCCCACGGCGGTGGTAGTGCATCAGTCAGCGCTCACTACAAGATCACCCCTTGGGACGCTCTCCAGAATGCTTTCAAGGACAGCGACGTCGAGCTCACCTTTGCCGAGGGTATGTTGTTCCCTGTAACTCACAAGTACATATGCTAATAGTTCCAGGTGCTCACACCATGCGCCAATTCCCTCTCATCACCCAACACACAAAGGACCTCGAGGGCAACCCTGGCTTCACTTGGCGTATGTATGAGATCGGCAAGTCTGAACCCTACCGCGTCACCCACCGTCACCCCAACTCGGAAGTGTCTATTCACGATATCATGGACGTCGTAAACACCTCAGTCGAACTTGAGGGTACTTTTACCGCGCCGACAACAGCCACCTACTACTTCACCCTCACTGGCCTTGGTCCCTCCAAGGTGACCATCAACGGAGATGTCCTATACGAACAAAAGGACAACAGTTCCGACCCCATGGGCTTCCTGCTTGGTGGAGTGTCGGCTCCTCTCCTCAAGTACGATTTGGAAGCCGGCAAGCCTTACCAGATCCTGATCTCAAGCTCGCCGCCAAACCCTGTCGAGGGTGAAGATCTTGGTATTCTCGAGGGCAAGGTTGGAGTACGATTGGATCAGATTTCGGCTACAGAGCACGACAAGGATGTCCTTACTGAGGCTACTGACCTCGCCAAGGCAGCTGATTACGCCATCGTCTTCACTGGTCATACTCCCTCTTGGGAGACTGAAGGTCAGGACCAAGTTGGCTTCAACCTCCCCAAGGAGGGCAGCCAAGACCGCCTCGTGTCTGGCGTTGCTGGTGCTAACCCCAACACGGTCGTCGTCAACTCGACTGGAGTGGCTATTGCGATGCCCTGGCTTAAGGACATCAAGGGCTTGCTACAAGCATGGTTCCCCGGCCAGGAAGCTGGCAATTCCATTGTCGATGTCTTGACGGGCGCGCAGAATCCTGAGGGACACCTGACTTGCACGTTTCCCAAGAGACTAGAGGATACGCCTGCTTACGGAAACTTTCCCGGTGAATACGAGGGCCGCCAGCTGACTGTTAAATACGCTGAAGGTGTGTTTGTCGGCTACAGGCACTATGACACACTACCAGCTGACAAGGTCAACTTCCCCTTTGGCTTTGGTTTGTCTTACTCGAGCTTTGACTACTCCGACTTTGCCGTCACATCAACAAGCAAAGATGAGTGGACTGCCAGCATCAAGGTTTCCAACACTGGCGGCGTCCGAGGTGCTACAGCTGTCCAGGTCTACGCGGGCAACAGCAACAGACAGCCCGAGAACCCAGTCAAGGTTCTGGTTGGTTTCAAGAAGCAAACTTTGGCTCCTGGTGCCTCGGCTGTTGTGGAGGTGCCCGTCAAAGCGAGCGATTTTGCGTCGTGGAACGAAGAGAAGCGGCGGTGGGTTGTTGACGGAGGCGAATACAACTTTAGCGTTGGTAGGAATGCTACCGAGTTGGTGGCGACTGAGAAGGTTTCGGTGGCTCCTCAGACGTATAAGCCTTGAGCAATGTATGAGCTGGAAAAACGAATAGTAAAATAAAGCGTACTGTCAAGTGATTGCCGCGTGGCTGTGAAACGTGTGGGAAATGCCAGCTGATACCACATAAAAGCCTTTGACTCTGCCAGATGGCATTGTTTTGTTGATTTTTTCTGCCCACTCAACAAGTCCGATGCGAAAGTGAATGGCATGATTGCAATTTGCACAGGTCGTATGAAAAAGTCTTTTCAAAGGTTGGTCTGAATAGCAAGTGTAATAATACCAAAAAGTCTATCTATCACAAATCGTAACAAAAGCATATGAACTGATTGAACGGAACAGACGGCAACTGACCAAGTGAATATATATATATATATATCCATGACTATATCCTTGAGTGCTTATTTTGCCTGAGACGTTTGTGTTTCTATAAATAGCCGTTTGGTTTCGTTTGCAAGACAGGTAGGCTACGTGAATAGGGGTTAGTAACATGTTTTATTTATTATTGTATTATATTCATCTTACGGGTAGCGCTGGCAGAGTAGTCTATGCGAGTTAAATCTGCATCAATTGTGCATAGAAAATAAATTTTAAGGCATGAAGCATAATATCCTTTATCGCGTTGATATATAACTAGATATAGTAAAAAGCAATATGACCTTGTGACTATATTGTTAGATGCCAAGTAAGGTTACATTACGTCTAATTTAATTGGATGTGCAAGACACGAGAAAATCTCGTGCTCGTCTAGGTAGTCAGGTAGTCGAGTAGTCCCTGATTTTCATTTGGGATGATCTTGTCGATATCAAGTCTAGTTTCAGTCTTTCTCGTATGTATATGGTCATGTCTTCTTCCCCTCCAGAGAATAGTCTACGCACCTTGAATTTCCCTTTTTGTACTAGAGAGACACTATTGAACAAGTGATGGTCGAGACACCTGACTGCCGTAGAACTGACGGAAAGAGTTAGACTAGGCCAAGGGAGAGGCCGTCCGTTCTAGTTCCGGGCCGCCTCCGTATTTAGCAACAGTATGTAAATATTTAGCCATGCTCCTGGTCGGCTGCTCCGTGGTCTGGCACTTTTGAGTGGATGGGGTGGAGAAACCAGCATCAAATACGAGAAAATATTGCAGTCCAAGAGCGGAGCGTTTGAAATATAGAGGCTGTCATTGGCCCAGGATTTGTATTTTGGGGTTCTTTTCCAAATTCTAGATGACAAGAGGAGCCGCTAATTCCAATTTGAAACTGCTCGCCCTGTCGCGCATGGACCGCCATTAATGAGTGAGTCGGTAGGAGTAACAATCAGGAGATAAAAAGGCCCAAGGCTCTGCTCGATGCAAAATGTCCTCTAGGAACACAGCACGACACTTCCCTACATTCGTTACCCGTCATTCGCTTAGCCCGCCATGAAGTATCTCGCCGCAGCTGCCACTACCCTGGCTCTGGCCCCCTTGACTTCGGCCTCGCAGCTTGTCTGGCCGTCAAAATGGGACGAGCTTGAGGATTTTTCCACCATGATGAGTGGATATAACAAGCGCGGATTCTCTGATGGTAAGCAGTCAATCCAATCACCTCACAGTGAGTCCATGCTCATTCTTGATAGCCGTCATCAACTGCGCATTCGGAAGCAATGTTCCAGGCCAACAAAACTCGGCCGAATGGATCCGTACCGCGTTCCACGATGCCATCACTCACGACGCCAAAGCCGGCACCGGAGGCGTCGACGCTTCCATCTTCTGGGAACTCGATCGACCTGAGAACGTCGGCGCCGCCTTCAACAACACATTCGCTTTCTTCAATGGATTCTACAGTGCCCGTGCCTCTGCCTCCGATCTGGTCGCTCTCGGAACCATCGTAGCCACCGCCTCATGCCAAGGTCCCGCTATTCCCTTCCGCGCCGGCCGAGTCGACTCGATGAAGGCCGGACCTGCGGGCGTTCCTGAGCCTTCGACCAACCTGGCCGATACCCTCGAGGCCTTCACCAAGTCTGGCTTCTCCAAGCAGGACATGGTGGCCATGGTTGCTTGTGGCCATGTCGTCGGCGGTGTCCACAGCGTCGATTTCCCCGACATCACCGGTATCGAGAATGCGACCCCTGACAATGACACGACAGTCCCCTTCCAGACCGACGTCACCAGCTTTCACAACGGTGTTGTCACCGAGTACCTCAATGGCAAGACCAAGAACCCCCTCGTTGTCGCCAAGAACGACACCATGAACTCGGATAAGCGCATCTTCGACTCGGATCGTGCCACCATGAAGAAGCTCTCCACAAAGGCTGGCTTCGACTCCAACTGCGCTGCCATCTTTGAGCGCATGATCAACACGGTCCCCAAGAGTGTCAAGCTGACTGATCCCATTGACGCCTACGACGTCAAACCCTACGTTAGGGAGCTGTCTCTCACCAGCAAGGGTGACATCCGCTTCGCTGGTACCATCCGCCTCAAGACAACCGGTGGTATCCGAAACCCCGACGACCTTGTGGTGAAGCTTCAGTATGCTGACAGGTCCGGCAAGGGCAAGGTCGTTATCCCCACGACACGCCCTCAGTTTCACAACGGCATCACTGTTGGTCACGGTAACCAATTCGTATCCTTCCAATTCAATGCCACAATCCCCGGCAAGACTGGCATCAGCAAGTTCTGGGTCCAGGAGACTACGCCATCGACAAAGGTCACCAAGACAAACGACAACCAAAAGACGGGCGGTTACAAGGTTGACGACACGCTCTTGTACCAGTACTCGCAGTCTTGCTTCGAAGTTGGCAACATTGTCAACGGCAAGGCGCGCCTGACTGTCAAGGCCATGGTTCCCCAGAGCCGCGCATCGGACTCCCTGACCCTCAGGATCGCCCGCAGGGTGCCCATTCAAGGTGTTATCGTTCCTGCGCTCAAAACTGAGCTGCTTCAATTCAAGGCCACTGGAAAGAAGCTCAACGGATATGTCGAGTTCAAGGCTCAGGCCATGGGTGGCTACTTTGATTCCTTCTTCGACATCGCCCTAGGAGGTGCCAACCCCAAGACTGTCGAGTTCCAGGCGCTTAACGACATGCTTCCAACTTGTTCTTGAAGCGTTGGCTGAGCGTATGTTTGTCCTTTCGTGATAGATATAGCATAGCGACTGTTCTGTTTAGACTTGGTATTTGCGTATTGTGTTAGGTATTCAAAATATACACTAATTTTCATTCTTGGCTTAGTTATGATATCTTACACTGTTGATATTTGACGTTGCTTTAAACTTATAACAGTGCCTGTCGCTATCTAGCGTAAATTCTCGTGATGGTGTTTAATCAAAGATAGTTAGCTTCTTCACCCGGGCCTCTCAACGCTACAAGGTCAGGCATCCTAAGTAGCTTGTAACCTACGTAACCATGTATTAACCTACAATAAACTAAGACAAAGTATACAACAGATATATGGTGGTTATTACATCTTCTGTTCTTCTACCCATAATTGATCAACATAATTCTGCTTAAGAAGTACATGAGTTTCTCTTCAGGTTCGTCTCTAATCTCGCTTGAAGATTGTGAGAATTTGACTGTCAGGGTAACCCAAAAACATTTTCAGCTTGGGTAAAATATCTGCAACTGCGGTGAATGTCTCCATGTCAAGACCCTTTGCACGCTCAGTATCGATGTTTAAAGGTCTCGTAACGAGCCTGTGCTCCTTGATATCATCTGGCGATACGCGACACGGCAGAATGCACGCAACACGAGGTGCCGTTAACCAATTTCGAGTATAGTCTCCAATTTGCCGCAGCCATTCTGGAAAAGCAGGATCGGGGAACGACAGAACGATACAGCCCCCAGCTTTTACTAGAGGATCGTTTTCATCGGCCTTTTGCTTGGGGGCCCAGAGCTCGGTCTTGATTTGGGACAAGACTGGTTTGATTTGCTGATTCAAAGTGGTCAAGGTCGTATGTCCTTGCTCATCTCTAGTAGCTGACTCTGTCGCAATCATATAAGAGTCGTCGTACTCGGAGCGCAAGCTTGAAGATTGAGTCGGATCAAGCACGACGGGTGCACAAGATTTGACAGGGTGAAAGCTAGTCGACTGAATCTGATTGACCTTGGACTTGGTATCGTTGTCGCTGCTCGGATCGATGTCGAGGCGTAGCAAAGAGGTCAATTGTCTACGCACAGTGGCCTCATCGCCGTTGAGAACCGCCACTCCTAAGGCCACTTGAAGACCAATTAGCAAGGTGAAGCCAACCGCACTCCACAGATAAGGAGAGTCCTTGGTTGTAGCCACGAGCCACTGTATGGTCGAATGTATGATCTCTTCCATGACAAGATGCCTGGATGGAGGTTTGAAAATTGAGGGTTGTATGATGAAGGATAAAGAGTCAGGAGTTGGAGAGTCTTGAATGAAAATTTTGTCAAGATCGATTCCACGATAGAACTTTGTCCACGTGCCAGTCTCGATGAGATTATTGGTGAGCGGTTCAATGCCAAGCCATGCGCTATCCCTCTGAGAGATGAGTTGGTTGGCATCTGGTGAGACTGAGCTGACGACCTGGTGAACTGATTCTTCAACTGCAAGACTCAAATCACTATCACTAAAATAGTCATGCCTTAAATTTCTACTACATAAGATTTAATGCTTGTCCCAGTGCATTTGGTTCCGCATTCATCGTTCATCACGCTCAAGACAAACTCAGACGCATGTCTACCCTACAAGTACATCATCTGAAGATCAGTATAGAGTTTCACACGGTTTATTGGTACCTACCTATGCAGGCAGGTACATGAAGCGAGACGCAGCCTAGGCAGCCTGGAACTCAAATCACTAAAGTTATAGAACTATATAAACAGCTCAAATTGATCATGACTGGCAACGACACCCTGGCTGGAATGATTACCTAATACAAAGTAAAGTACCCATAAATCGCTCAATTATATTACGTCACCAACTTCAACCCACAACACACCTCCCTCCGAGACGCACACACCACCACGCACCACGCCAGACGATTCAGTTGAAGCCTTTCCCCCAGCTCTGTCTCTATAATGGTAGCCATACATGGGCCAGATCACGGCTTGCGCAGTGACTTTCTCGCAATGCTTCCAGACAGTTTGCTTGTCTCCATCTTGGAAACCCTCCCCAAACAGGCCCTTTGCAGCGTATCCAGGCTCAACAAGCGCTACCATGCCCTTGCCGATGCCGTCTTGTACAACACAGTACAATTCCTCAAGCCAGAGCTACATCTTATCTTCAGTCAATCGCTAAATCGTCGTCCTCGTCGTGGTTCAGCCATCGAACAAGTCAAGCTGGCCTATCCTGCTTCTGAGCTAACACGGCTCATCTCTGACACCATGGTGCCCCTAAACAGCGTTTCACATACTATCTCGACAATGTCGAATCTAAAAACACTCGATATCGCAGTGCCCGTCGCTCTTTTACACAGTATAGGCCATCTCTTCAACGGTCCGTTCGACTTGGCTTGCCTACAGTCGTGCACCCTCTTTTACCAAGACGAGCATGATCAATACTGGGACCTTCAAGAGAATATCCATATTTTTGCCCATCCATCTCTAGAAACCCTCGTCATCAAGAGAGCAAAGCTGGACGACCGGGGCTTCGAGCTAATTGAGCGTCCTCACAATACATCCTTGAGCACACTGCATCTGATTGAATGCGATATCAACGACGATGCACTCTCCGATCTTTTGATGTTTCCCGAAGCGTTGAAAGAATTTGTCCTGACACAGAAAGAAGAACCGACTCCGGAGCTTGAGGAAAGTTCAAGTAGTATTCGGGATTACATGCTGGCCCTCAAGTCTGCGAGCCACTCGCTCGAGACCATCACCATTGACTTTCCATTATTATGCAGCTCCAGACCACTGGCTCTTCGAGAATTCACCTCACTCAAGACCCTACGGCTGAACTGGGACTACCAGCTTTTCGGAAAGCCATCCAAGAAACCGCGATTACACTCCCTAGGCTTGCCCCCCGAATTAGAAACATTAGAGCTCTTCAACAAGCTTGGGACCGACGAGGAGGTGACGGACCTGCTGGTGAATACAATAGAGAACCTGCATATTCTAGCGAGGAAGTTGAAGGAGTTTATCGTTATTGTAGACGATGAGGATGAAATCCCAAAAGAGATTCTAGAGGCATGCAAAGCCCAACCGCAGCTACATCTGAATATTATTGGCGGGGATGAAGATGCGGGGTGAGTGGAGCTACGGTTATACAATAGATTAATAAAGCATCCTATTACAAGCATTATCAAATTGTAAGTGATAGATGAACATAATAGTTGTTCTGTCTGAACGCTGCTGGTTGTACATGTTCAAACCCGCGGTTGGATATACTGATTGACTGGTCAAGGTGGGTGCAAAAGCATCCAGGTTTTACAGGGACAAGAGACAGAGGAGTTCATATCACTCTGAACTTGCTGCAAGTGAATGACAGTGATGCCGGTATGATCTAAGCCATAATTGGCACCCTGTGATCTTAGACGAGCGGTGGAACATGTAATTGTAAATTATTTAGCAAAGTCTGAACAAAAACATTTCTTTTCAACCTTATCCCACGAACAAACCAAACCTAGGTAGGGGCTTACTGACCGAATATTAGCACGTCCATGAAACCGCCAACAATTCATGAATATAAATTGCTTTAAACTGTCGCTTCCGATCCACCATCATTCATCTGAGCACACTTTTCATCCAAGCTATTATAAGCGCCTCCTACAAAAGTCAGAGCCAGATAGATCATCAACTACCACCATCATGTTTGATCGCTTCTGGGACTGGGCACTTGCCGGCTGTAACGACACCGTGGCCGAGGAAGAGTACGATGAGAAGGATCTCGAGTGGGTAACTGGAATGTTACCCATTCACGCAGTCAGAAACATCTTTTTCGACTCCTACGACGTTGACCCAAAATGGACCAAGTTCAAAGAGTCTGACTCTGCTCATGCCGCATACCGAATCATGCATCTTCTCGACTTTCTACATTATCACGATCGCTTCGGAAGGAGTGAGGCTTACCAAGCACTCGACAAGGCTGATCCTGGCTTCAGAAGGATCGAGGCACTCAGCAAGATGTTCACCCCAAAGATTCTGGAAAAGAACAACATTGAACCTATGAGCGAATGGGAGGACCTTGAATACCTTTTAGGATGGATTCAGGCCAACGCAGCACCGCTGCTCGAGGCGATTCCAGAGGGACTAGCTGAAGAGAGTGTCGATATCATGTTGAATACCCACTACGTCACATATTACCAAATGTTTTATGCGCACAACAAGAGCCTCAGAGAAATCAGAGAAGAGAGGCTGGAGATCGAAGCTCTTGCTCTTCATGTGGATTTCCGATGGCCACGGTTCTCGTTTGTGTTGTGGTAGGTATCTTATCGACAAGACGAGATATATGCACACGGAGCCAGCACTGGAAGAAAGTGGCCAAATCACAAGGTGAGGAGGTTGAAACTGGCGCCTTGGTAAAACGGTTGGCTGCGAAAGAGGACACGACAGAATGACCATTATTGGAGACGTAACAGATGACGTTTTAACAGACTTGACTACGGTTTAGAATGATTAGCTTATTATAGGTGTGAACTCAGTCAACTGGGCAGAAAATTTGATATGAACTAATTTTACATTTCTTGTGAACCTAGTAGTTAATCTATTTATAAAGATGTGATGTGAATTGTATTAATGAAACTAAAATCAATCTCAATACTGTTATGAAAACCGTCAGAACAACATTTCGGTACAAGTTAAGATATAATTAGATCCCACTTGTATAACTAGTAATTAAATTACAATGTATATGATATATCCTGCGCTTTCCCAAGCCTTTTTAAGATCCCCGAAGCCGCCCAGGAAGCACCCGTTGCCAAATGCCCAGACTTCGTTCTATCACTATAACTCGCGAATGCGATAGAGTAGCGGAATGCAGATTATTAACTTGCAGTCATGATACCGGACTGTAACAAGCATGGGTATTGCATTTCCTCATGCTTCACAAGCCAGAGCCTTGGTAGACAGACCGAAATCATTCCCTGCCTCCTCTTCGTTTCCCATGCCGGTACCATTAAATGTGTCCTTTCCAAAACGACACGCCGATACTCTGTGCAAGTTGTAAAAGCCATCGATTTAGACGACTTGATTAAGGTCGCCCCAGCTGACCCACGAGCAGCAAGAATATGGAACTTGTGAGCCTCGGGGCATTGAAAACCTAGCCTATTATCCTTTGGTGTAGCAGAGGCCACTAGGATGACTCGGTGAGCTGATTTGTTGAGTTGATATGCTCATCTTCCGCTTTACGGATCTAGCCACGCGAGTCGAAGTTCTGGTTTGTAATGATCCAGAATCCTCGAAATTGGTCAAGGGGTTTTCGAGTTCGGTAATTGTAGTCAATGCTGATGACTTGGTGGCCGGACGAGTCAGCTGGCCGCGGGAAGGTTGTAGCCATTTATCTAGCCATGGCATCTCATGTTTTGACATTGGCTATTCATCTAGAGCTCCTCGGTATGGGGTGGACCTGAGACTATCGAAACGATAATCTTCTCTAAGATCGCTCTCTAGCCTAGGCGATGGGGCTGCACGTTCGTATTGCTTCATATGCGCCTGCAAACCCTTTTGATAGTTAGACATGCATGCAACAGTGCCGGTTCCAGTCAGCAGAATTAAAATCATGGATGATAAACCGAATAGCATAAGAGGCGTATATGAGGCATTGGTAACCAGTTTGGCCTGGCCGGTATGTATGGCAATCATCTTATAAAAGAAATATGCCATCCCCCCCAAGTGAAGCGCCTGGATGGATCGTCAGCGAGACATGGCTGACGATAATGAGTATAGGGAGCCACGTACCAGTACACCAAACGATCCAGGGACGTTTTCCTTACGCACAAATGTAATTGCGACCCATGGCAGGAACGCAACCACTGGAACAGCAGCCACGTTCAGGTAGAACTCGTAGGTCTGGAAACGAAGAATTGGGAAGCTGTAGACGGCAATGAAACAGAGTATTGGCAAGATCTCGAGCTTGAGTAGCATGACATATGTCTGTTTTGGATGGGGTCAGCCACTAGGTAGCAGGACACGTCAGCTGCAAACTGCATGCCACACATACCTGATAGAGCACACGCTTTCTTCGCATTTTGGCATCTGCGCCTACGTTGTGCAGAGCCTCCCAAGAGAAGTGTGCGCGGACTTTCCAGGCGAGAAAGATAAGAAGAGCCGAGAATAAGGCCACGATGCCGGACATGGAAATGAGCAGACGGCCAGTGAGAGGCCAGAAATCCATCTCTACATTCACGATATGGTGGCCTTTGAAGTCTAAGGAACGTGGCAAACTGGCAGACGCGTTCTTAACTTGTACATACTGAAACGCGGTGAAGGCCAAAAGCAAGAGACTGACGCCACATGCAAGCCCAACCTGGGTGGTATTCCTTGACTGGACGGCATCATAGGCATAATAAGAGTGAAAGATGGCAGTGAAGATAAAGATACCCAAGTTGGTCGGGACGGTGAGAGAAGCAGGGACCTGACTTGCATGGGGACGGACATAGGCCAACCATCGTGCGAAAACGATTCTGTATCCGCGTCATTAGCGTTGTGAGGCTACTTCTGGAAGTGGACGACGCACGCCTCGATGGCAATCAGGGTCAAACCTTGAGTGAGAGTGGTTAGGACAAAGGCCAACGGGGCGTGAGGAAGACGTTGGGTCAAGTTCATGATGCTGTGCAGGAGCAAACTCAGGAACGTCGATCCGAGCTGAGGCGAGTTTGTTTTAGTTTTATTAAATAAACAAAGATGCATGTCAAATGCCGAAATTTCTTTCCAGACGGGGCCCCCTTTTGCCCGGCACTTGCGGCTAGGGTTGCGCTCCTGTAATTGGCCAGAGCACCACTCCTTTTATGCTGTGGGGTTGATTTGTTCCTATTAGTAATATGCCAAGAGACCGAGCGTTGCTTGGATAAAGTCAAAAGTTGAGCTGAGGTGCGTCTCGAGCAGGAGCTGAGATTATAGTTGAGGACCCTGGCTCACGAGACAAGATGTTATACTCCTAGCTACATATGGAATTAGCTGCTTTGGGCCTTGGCCTTGTCCTGCCAGCGACTCCGGCTGGGCCTTGAGTCTGATGCTTTTCAGCAATGGCAATTGCCATGAAAAGCCTTGTGCTGGCTAGCATTTGAACGCTTCGGGGCCCATGTTACGCCTCCAAAACTCCTTCTCCCGGCTGTGCTGCCATCACCAGCCTTGGGATAGCATGCTTAAACACATTCCCATGGTCGTATTTCTTCTTCAGGGCGAGCAAAGTGGGGTAATTGCGACCGTAGATCCTTTTGAGATCCACTTCCTCGTGCGTGCCCAGAGAAATATACGAGCTTTCGAGAATGTTGTCCCCATCCTCAGCCTCGAGCTCAGCTTTCACCTGTGCCGCCCATTCCACGCGGTTGCTTGCAACTTTGCTATCGGGGACCACAGCATAGATCTCAAGCATGTGGTGCCTCGTTTGCGCTCCAAATACTGTCTTTGCGACGTCTTGAGCAGATTGCAAGGTATGGTACGAGAATATTAGGCCGCCTCCTGGCGCATTCGGACACGCCCTGGCCAGAACCGCAATCGATCTTGTCGTCAGCTTTGTCATGTTGAGTGTGAAGACCCGACCATACGATGGCCAAGTTACGAGCTTTTCGTTGTTCTTGAGCATCTCTGCGAGTGTCGTTTCCTGCGTGGCTTCCATGATGCATGCGCCTACGCTTGCGAACCTCTTGATCCAAGCATATCCATCGCTCATGTCCTGTCCGTGCCACGTGATCATTACTGCAAAGGCAACTCCTATGCCGGGCACTTGCGTGACCATCGGTTGTAGCTGAAGGTAGATTGGGAGCTCATTGGCTGCGAGCAGCTTCTCATAGTAGTCGGTATAGGCCTGAAAGATGGCCTCCAAATCACGCGAATCATAAGCGATGGTCGATGAGAGGATCTAAGATAAAAGAATTAGTCACTAACAAACTCGCCACTTTGTCGTGTGTCATATAAGATGCATACTCTGTCGAGGGGATACACTTTGATAGTAAGCTCAACAATAATGCCGAGGGAGCCACCACCGCCTCGAATGCCAACGAGCAACTCGTCGTTGGCCGTCACGATGTCACCTTGGGCGTTGACCAGTCTCGCGCCAAGAATCTGATCAACTCCCAGGCCATATCGCGATGACAGCGGGCCATAGCCACCCAAAGTGCTCCAGCCAGTGTAACCCACTGACGCCACTATTCCACTGATGATGCCATTCAGCATTGAATCACGGCTTCTTTCAAGTTGGGAGACCTACACAGGTGTAGCCAACCCTTGCTTGTTCAGTTCTGCAGTCAGTTGGCCCATCAGAATACCTCCTCCCACTGATGCGCTGCCTTTGTCTTTAGAGACGACAACATGGCTGATGTCTCGCATGTCTATCACAAGCGCCCCATCAACGAGGGTCCGAGATGCACAGTCATGGCCTCCAGATCGTACACTGAAGTCAACATTGTTGTCGAGACAAAACCGAAGCACTGCTGCAACATCCTGTTCGGTCTGCGGCTTGACAATTCCGAGCGTTTGAATTGGACGCTCGATGAAGCACTGTTGGATCTCCTTGTATCCAGCTGAGTCTGGCTGGTAAAGCTTGGCCCGTGTTGGGTTGGGTAAAGCCGCCCTAAGTTTGGCAATCAAGTTGTTCTGTTCGATGGCCATTACGGGAAGTACGGATAGTGGAAATAGCGATGAGCAAAAATCCTACGAAACTGGTCATTCCAGCGCACGTACTTATGCAAAACTGACTGTAAGCCCTTATGGCTAGCGCTTATTTGGCTGCTCACAGGCCAAGATACGATCTTCATCAGCCACCCTGGATTCGGCTTCCGAGGATTTACGGCGTCTAAAATTACCAATTTTCATTAAAAAAAAAAGGCAGCATCTTCACATCGGCTGCCATATGTTGTAGTTGTAGTACAACTGACACAGTCTAGGCGCCATCTCAACGAAATTTCTTGACACATCTTGTCTGAGTGTAGACCTAAAATCTTACCACGTCGTACGAGGCACCATAATCTCTAGCTCAAAGTCAACGTAAGCTTTAGCTGTACTATTCCGGCGATCATATAACGTTAAGTTTTAGGAAGTCAGGTAACTTGGCCATAGATTTAGCTCTGCATTCTGATCATACGCCCAGCTGTCGATCGACATACTCGGGTCTATGTAGACTAATGGTCGTGCGTCGAAGCTCAGTATTGTTTCGGTACGAAAATATCCAGGCTTGTCATCCACTGCGCATCTCAGCTACGGTCCCCTGTGATTTAATGCAAATAATAACATTAGCATGTTAGACTATGTTACTTTCTAGAAAAATCCTTCTTCACAATGAGGACTCAATCACTGTCGCTAGAAAAAAAGTATATAAACCCTCCCCTCCGCTTTTTACCACAAAGACGGTTCTTTCTTGGATATCAAGGTCTCGCGATATCCCCCGTTAACAAGTACTATACATAACCAAGTAAACACGTATCAACTGACCAACCATGACTTCGTCAACCACAACCCAGAAGCCGAGTGCAACAAGTACACGGGCTCCCACCCCCAAGCAGACCCCTACAGCAGACAACAAAATGGATGCGGCTTCGAAGCCCAGAACTAATACAGCTACAGGCTGCTGCTACTGTCGATGCGGCTGCGAGGCAGTTATGACATTTTACGGCCGTTGCTATACTTGCCAAGTGTATTGCACGGCTACTTCTTAACCAGTGTATGTTGATGGATGAGTTTACGTCGTGATCATGGCAACAGTTCTAGCTGTTTTTTGGTAATTAGCATCATTTGATAGTTAGTCATTATCGCTCTTGAGATATAGTACTCAATTATGTAAGGTCTCTTTATCTGCTCGTACTCTCGTGACTACATCTTGGCCAGCCATTTATCGCTAACCCTGCTACTACCGCTAGACGAAACATAGTATCTAGTATCTCTTTTCCCCAAAGTATACTCTGATCTCTGGAATGTTCCTCACATGAACGGCTTCTTGGCTATGATCCATAGCAGCTTTTCCTCGTCATCACCTTCCATGACCGCCTGTTCAATCTGCATGCCTCCCGTCTTAGTCAAGACCTCCACAGTCTTGGCTTGTCCCAGGCCACTCCAGAACATCCAACCCTTGTCATCAAGCCACTTCTCGTCGACTATAGAGGATGACTCGTCGGCTACAAACGTTGCCAGGAACACACCGCCAGGTACCAGCCACTCGCCGATGCGGCGTATCATCTCTTCTTGCTCGTCCTGTGCGAGATGAATGATGCTGTACAGGGCGACCACTGAGGTAAGGGAGCAGCTTGCAAAGTAAAGCTTCATCATATCTCCTGAGTGGAAGTCGACGCGACCTCCATAAGTTGCCAAATTGCTGCGAGCCAGGCCAAGCTGCACATCAGAAAGGTCGTTGGCATGTGCATGCACAGAGGGCAAACGCTCGAGCAAAGATGAAAGGAAAGGCTCTCCAGAGCCACAGCCCAGCTCAAGGACCTGCTTCTTGTTGCTCTTCTCAGCCGAGGAAAGTTCTGGGCAATGGACAACAAGTTTGTCGAGGTACACCCGACGGAGTTGGTGGTGTCGTTCCGTCCAGGTGTTGTACTTGGGCGCTATGGCATCATAGGATGCCTGAATGCGGTCTTTGAAGTTGGCTGGGGTCTGCATATTTGACATGCTTTTCTTTGTCAAGCTTTAGTTAGACGGTTTGAAGATATATATCCTGGTGCCAGATGCCAGACTCCGAATTCCTCTGATCAACACGGGACGGGTGAGTATCTCACGCATCATGATATATATCTACTTGTTGCTCGTAGGTAGAGAGAGGTGCTAACTGGCCAGACAGGTACCTCGGCAGAAGACTATGAGAGACTTTGATTATTAGGGCAATGAAGGAACATTCATTTATTACTGGCCAACAAGACAAGCCCGTGCGTGACTTTAGGCTGTTGGGTAGCATGCAGGCCCAAAGATGGATGATCTGATGAAGGAGAGTACCTACCAGTGCCCAGCCAGTACGTGCCCCTCATAGCGGGGGTTCAAGAGTGCTGCAGTTGCTTGGCTGTTGGTTCTGGGTTAGAGTTACGTGAATTTGGTCTGCTGCCGAACGTTGATATCCGCCTATTGATCCACAGACTCAACTGCTTGTTGGTGGATTTGATGGACTTTTGTGATTTGCAACAATGGTGTTGAAGATATCCATGTCGACCATGTAGTCAAATTGTCTCTCACTCCGCGTTGAACCAGCACTTTTGTTTGCATGCAGATCTTCAAGAAAGCACCTGGATTGGTTTCTCGGCAGGGGTGTGCCGACAGTTTCCCTATCTCTCGAAAAGTAATCATAAAGCCTGGACTAAATTGGTCTTGTAATGACTTCGCCAGTCTTGGGACTGCGGCTATAACAGGCTTCCCCTCGTATCACACGAGTCCATAAACGTGCAAATCGCTTCATTACTCCATTTGGAATCCTTGACTCCGGCGGAGAAATTATTCCATCCACCCGCGCATCCAGAAACATCCTCGGGTTATCTCACGCCGAAGTATGGTAGAGCCGATCGACATGTCCTAGTATATAAAATCACTAAGAATCTCAACAAGTTGAGGTATAGACTACAGTCTCCTCCAGTTTCATTGCTGCGAATCTCCTTGCCATGTTTGGGTTTCACCTAAAGCCACTGGCTACATTCGCCGGGCTTGCAACCTGCGCTCTGGCTGCCTTGAAGACTGGAGAAAATTCCACTCACATATCCCTTTCCAATGATCGATTTGCAGTCGTTTTGTCCAAGTCCATCGGACATATCATCGATGCCAGACTTGATGGCCAAGACTTGCTCGGGCCAGTGAATGGCAACACTGGAAAAGGACCTTATGTCGACTGCTCTTGTATCCCATCAGGTTTCTGGACACCAGGCAGTACGGCTCAACTCCGTCTCATCAAAGGCACAGACTCAACTGGCACCAGCTATGGCGGAATCGTCATGAGCGATACCTACAAGGCTACCAACCAGACGCTATCGCAGTACTTCTTCCTGAGGGATGGAGAAACAGGGCTGCACGCCTTTACCCGTCTCACTTACTTCAACCCATCCACTCCCTTCCTCAGGGATCTCGGTGAGCTACGCACTCTTTTCCGGCCAAACACCAAGCTATGGACACATTTCTCAACCAGTGACGGCAACTATGGTCCTCTTCCCGACACTTCAAACTCTCTCTCAGTCCAGGACGCAACCTGGTATGTCGGAAACAAGAACAACGATCCATATGCCACCCAGTACTCGGATTATTTTACAAAATACAGTCTGTCTGAGAGCTGGCGCAACCATGATGTCCATGGAGAATTCAGTGACGGCTCTACAAGCAATGACGGAAGCACTTTTGGCGCCTGGCTGGTTCACAACACCCGTGAGACGTATTACGGAGGCCCATTGCACTCAGATTTAGTTGTTGATGGTATCGTATACAACTACATGGTGTCTGGTCATCACGGCGCTCCCATGCCCAACATCACACATGGTTTTGATCGCACTTGGGGTCCGCAGTTCTACTACTTCAACAAGGGCAAGAAAGGCTCAAAGGTCGCTGAGCTGAGAGCTGATGCTGCCAAGTACGCTGATCCTACGTGGAACGTCAAGTTTTACGACAGCATCGCCCAACATGTTCCCAACTTCATTCCCTCGTCAAAACGAACAACCTTCAAAGGCAATGTTAAGCTTCCTCAGAACGCGCGGAAGCCCATCATTGTACTTTCCGAGAACAAGCAAGACTTTCAACTCAACGTCTTCGAGACCAAGTCGCTTCAATACTGGGCTGAAATTGACGCGTCTGGAAGTTTCAGCATTCCGCAAGTGGTCGAGGGTACCTACAGAGTGACTGTCTACGCTGATGGAATCTTTGGATGGTTCATCAAAGACGACGTCAAGATATCCAAGTCTTCAAGCTCGGGCAGTTTCACTTGGCAGGAGGAAAATGCTGGCAAAGAAATCTGGCGCATTGGTGTTCCTGACAAGTCATCCGGTGAGTATCTGCACGGATACGCTCCCGATACCTCGAAGCCTCTGCAGCCAGAGCAATACAGGATCTACTGGGGCAAATACGAATTCCCCAAGGACTTCCCCAAGGGCGTCAACTTCCACGTGGGCTCAAGCAAGGAAGCAAAAGACCTTAACTACGTACATTGGTCATTCTTCCCTGCCAAAGGGAACCATCTGCGATCCGAGAACTATTATCAAAACGTCAACAACTGGACACTCACCTTTGATTTGACTCAGAGCCAGCTTAGTGGCGCCAACACTGCTACCTTCACGGTGCAAGTAGCCGGTACAAGAACCGCCAATGGCAATGCGAAATGGACTCGCAAGGACGACAAATTCAACAGCAACTTGCCCTGGACCGTCAACGTCAACGGAGTCTACGAGGACACGTGGGTAATTCCCTACTGGCGAAGCGGATCTTGTGCTGTTCGAAGCGCTGTCGCCTGTCAAAACGTTGAGCACAAGTTTGCTTTCCCTGTTTCCAAGCTGCAGGCTGGGAAGAACGAATTCGTCTTGAGTTTGCCCTTCAACGCCTCCAGTGTTGAAACAGCAGTCCTTCCTGATGCTCTCTACGTACAGTATGATGCTTTGAGACTGGAAATAAAGTAACCAAAGCAAGTCCATCCTCGATGAGGGGGTTGACTCTAGTCTAGTAGCTGTAGACAACTATGCCAGAAAACTAGAATTTATTTATAATTTACTCACCTATGAGATTAGCCATAGCGCAATGTGCAAACATATTGCTGCCACCACCACTTTGCCGGGCCAGAAAACCTAGCCAATGTGGATGTTAATAAGCCAGTTTCTGTCACAATATTCACTCTGAGGACAACACTGCCTTTCACTCAAGGTACCGTGGTATAAACTTGCCTCAGAGCAGACCATTATATCCAGCACCAACCGCGCGACTAAGATACGTCAAGGGTTAAAAATTGAGTCTATTTGTCATACTGCCAATGCTCAGTCCCATCACTATCCACGCGAATCAACACTCCAATTGTCGCCGTATTTGCATCGCAAGCTTTGTCGTCCTTGTCGCGTCTGCTGCCGCACGCTGTGCAACTTTTGGTGGACATGTCATTGTAATGATTACAGTACTTCCTATCTCCCTTGTACTGCAGACACTTCCAATGCTTGTGGTCGTCTCGGACCGTGGTAGTAGGTGCTGGCTTCGAGGACATGTTAATGTGTTCAATACTGTTCTTGGCTGTGGTTTCTTGGAAAATTGACACTACTTTTGATCAGATCTAGTGATACTTTTTGTCGTGCAAATTTCTTGGCAAGAAAACTGTCGTTGGTTCACGTCAAAGGTAGCAATTGGCAGAAGCATTTATACTTAGGTTACTTTCTGAGTCACTTCGTTGATGACTGGTGCGTAATTGTCACTTTAGCACTGACCAACATTGAATGACGGCGAAAATTGGCATTGTATCACTCTTGACTTGGTATTCGCACTTGCGTGATCAGTAAGTAATTCCAGCTGGTCTGGACAAAAACAGACCGTGGACGTAGTCTCGTGAAAACAGTGACATTGCAGTAATAACCTTTTATATTATGATTACTTCACGAGCACGTAAGGCTAACCAGATTAAATAACAACGCTGAACTACCAGAACCTGAGATAATCGGCCCAACGCATAGTCGAGCCCTGCGCATCGTAAGCACCGGCTTGGCTAAAAGACACTCGTCGTGGCCTCACATAGTAACGGTCGATTTCTCTAACCGAGTAGTCGATGCCTGGATTTGCTGGCGCTACCATCTGCCATGGTGAGGAAGCTTCTTCCACTTGGGCGCTCTCATCGCTCTGTCTCGAACTTCCACTTGTGCTCTCAGTCGCACTTCCAGGTCTTGGAATATCCAATGACTGAAAATACCGAGTTCTTTCGTGAAGACTCGAACATGACCTGTCAGATCTCGGAGAACGGAAGTAGGTTCGCGGCAACCTGGAGGCCGGCGACTCTACGCCAAAAGATGAAGCGACGGGCGATGCGTTGGTCGAATCGTCTGAGCTCGACGAGCTGGTCATGTCATTAATACCTGTGCCCCTTTGAGAAAGGTTCGTATTAATTGTAGGGCGCCTTGAGAGTTGATTGAGTCCAAATATCTATTACTGAATCAGTCTTGCTGCTCTTTGCTGGCTGAGGTGGGAAATGCTTACCTGGGGTCGTTCCTGGCGGGGGTGTTCTTCACCAGATGACTTAATTTGCCATTGAAAGTAAGAGGCCAAAGCAAGCTGTGTGAGGTCGTAAATCGTGGGAACAAGGAACATTCCAAGGATAAGCAGGGCGTGGAATATCAGGATGACATAGCCAACCGCACATGCGGCAGCGAAGCTCCCTAAATCCGGGATCATGCCCAAACAAAGAAGAAGAGTAAATAAACGTGTAACTGCAACCAACGTGTGTCTGGAAAGCAACCCGGACGCATATTGAGCCCAGGCGAGAAAGCCGATTTGCAGCAATTCACAAAATATCAAAACAAACAACTGCACCCGTCCGAATTTTTGCAAACCTCCTATGGCGATTCCACGGGCTAGAATAAGTGCAAAAGTGACATATGTGTAGTTATCCTGAATGTCTGGCGATTGGTTTTGGGCTTCGGGTTTCTGGAGGTTGTCGACAAGAAGATATCCCATGCTCTGAGGGCTGCGCGACGTCATCCCCCACCAACATGCTACGATTAGCAAAGAAAGCACCAGACCAGCCAGTACAACGTAGTATATGGGCAGCAACCGGTCACTAGCGAACTGGTATATCGTCCAGGCGGTCAACGGGAGGAGGAGATAACTGAGAAAGACTCTCAGAGGGACCCAACCCGTTGCTTTATGTCCATCTTGGGAAGGGGTTTCGATGATCCAACTTCCTGATTGTTTAAACCAATCCCTGGTCCATCTGAGGCGGAGACCGAGCTGGAGAATAACGATAACGAGTGCGAGGACGAGAATGGCCTGGACAAGAATGTTGACCCAGGTGTTGAATGTTAGTGGAGCGCCCATGACTTGGGTCATATGTTCAAGGCCTGACGTTCCACCAAATGTGCCATTGATCTCGTGAATACCGTCGACTACACCGGGGTAGGCAGAATGCCTCCATATGATGCCGCGCCGTAGCATCAGCGTAGACCAGCTGACTGAGCTGACGACGGGTTGAAAGAATCCGGGCTGGTGGAGGCTGAGTGCCGCAGCGAAGAAGGCAAACTGGATATAGTTGAGACACTCGGCGATCCTCGTCAAGTGAGACCTATCTGGGGTTATTTGATGGCCGATCGCATCGTCATCTGGCGGTGTCTGAGCAAGATTTATCCACTCCCTCCACGCTGCAGCGACGATGACAAGGATAAATGTGACCAACGGAACCCAGAAAGTGATGCTCGGTATTGTTGTGCCAACATCGGGAGTCAAGAAGCCAGTAACACATGCAGTCGGAATATCGAGGGGATCACGAATGTCGAGGTGCAACTTGTATGCGGCCAGAGGTAGTGGTCGGGCGATGTCGAATAGCACCTCCAAAGTCTGTAGGTACCATACCAAATGTCCTTGCCTGGATTTCTTGGTCTCGCATGTCGCGTTGAGCATCTTGCCATGGTAACGACGCGTTCCTCCCAGAGCTGCCAGACTCAGCTCTATTGAGGCGTTTCCAAGGTAAGATTGGTGACAAGAGGCCAGATCCTGATACTCGCTGTCGATCTGGAAGCGTAATTGGGTCTCATTTTGCAATTTGTCGAGATATGCATCAAGCGTGCTGGGTTTGAAGTAGTAGTGTGAAGACGTCACCTCGCTGCAGTCCTGAATTTGGATATGTGCTGCCAAAGCGGAGCATGTCAAGGAGAGCAAAAGAAAGTAAAAGAATGACTGAAACGAAGGCATTAGTAAGACTGTGGTGAGGGACAGAGGAAATGAGATGACGCAACAAACAGGAGGAGGAGGAGGATGATCAAGATGTGCCGAGTAGAAAACGGCATTGTTTCAGGTTGGCAGGTGCCTCAGGCCCAATACTTTAGCCTTTGCTTGCATAAAAGGCATAAATGCTACGTAATCTCCCATCGCCAAGCCCGGGCTTTCCGATTGTGCCCTAAGGGGTACACTAACAGATAGTAATGCAGCATAAATATCACAAAAGCGCTGCATAGCGCTGCACAAGCCTCCATGCGTAGAATTCAACGATGTTACCAAGCTAGATTCAGTTTCTGCTAGCGCGACAAGAATTTGATTACGACTCAATTTCGATAAGCGGGACTATACAGAGTACTCTATCTACAGTATATTGCCTGGACTAAGGTAAGTGACGAATACTTTGGAACAGGTCCTGATCTCTTGCACTAGATTTTATTTTATTACACTCTGTTCTTTTTACTGTGAAACGATGGCTTCTGTTAGCGTCTGGCAATTCAAGCAATATAGTTACAAGCCCTGCAGCATGTTGATCAGGAACGTAATTGGTGGATGTATACATGCTCACAACTCAGATTGACCAATCAAACCTAGAGACCTTTGTACATAGTAGCTACAGATCAAGCATTACGTTCATGCTTCGCTCTGTCTTCGAACAGGAGCTAAAGTGCCCTGATGATTCACTAACAATATTACAATAATCATGACTCGGTGGCAAAAAAAAAAAAAAAGCTATTTTGTTCAACCACCTGACCAACACTAAGACCCGGCTTTAAGAGGGTCGACAGCCACTGTGGCAGGCGGAGTGGTCAGAAATTGCCAATGTTAGCCCTGCCCTCAAATCAAAATACCCACTCAGACCGCACGCACACCCTCTCCCACCGCCTTGCTACATAGTACCGGTACATACACTCGCGAGCCTCAGTCCGCCATGTCGTCCTCTTGCTTCTCCTCCCTTCCCAAGCAGCCTACAGACGAGATCTTTGATCTCCTCGCCCTCTACAGGGCTGACCCTAGCCCAGACCGTGTCAACCTCGGCGTTGGCGTCTACTGCACAGACGAGGGCAAATCATGGCCCCTCGATGTTGTCTGTCGCGTTGAAAAGCAGCTTTACGAAGAAGCCAACCTGACTAGACACGACTATCTTCCTATCGAGGGTGATCGACAGTTTGTCAAAGTAGCTCGAGACCTCATCTTCAAGGCTAACCCTACCGCTGAGCTGGATGATCTGAGCATTGCATCCGTGCAGACCGTCTCTGGAACGGGAGCAAACCATATCGGCGCTCGTTTCGTCGCCGACTATCTCGGACCCCAGAATGTGTGGGTTTCAGACCCAACATGGGCTAACCACCACATGATATGGGAGTCTGTTGGTCTCAAGCCTCGACTGTACCCATATTACAAGAAGTCCGACTGCTCGTTGGACTTTGAAGCCATGATGCAGACCTTGGAGGCTCATGCTCAACCTCGCGATGCCGTCTTGCTCCATGCGTGCGCTCATAACCCTACTGGACTAGATCCCACCAAGGAACAATGGATGGCTATTGCAGACCTCTGCCAGCGCAAGCAGCTGTTTCCTTTCTTCGATTCCGCCTACCAGGGATTCGCTTCCGGTGACCCAGCCCAGGACGCCTGGGCAATTCGCTACTTTTACGAGCAGCAGCCACGTCCCGATATGATTGTAGCACAGTCTTTTTCCAAGAACTTCGGTCTCTATGGCCACAGGACAGGAGCTATTCATCTTGTCCTTGCGGATCCGACACCCGAGCTGAAGGAAAAAGCGTTCTCGACCCTTTCATACCTGCTGCGTTCTGAGATCTCCATGGCGCCCAAGTATGGTTCAACCATCGTCAAGGCGGTTTTGGAAAGCGAAGAATTGACCGAAGCTTGGATGGCCGATTTGCAAGTTATGAGCAGTCGCATCAAGAGCATGCGACAGGCTTTATACGACGAGTTGGTTCGCTTGAACACGCCCGGAACTTGGAATCATATTGTCGACCAGGTAAGCGTGTTTGATTGGAACCTCAAATAATAGCAGCATATCCAGGATAGAGGGCAATGCATGGAAATGTGAAACATCAGCTGACTATTTGTTTAGATTGGTATGTTTTCTTATACTGGCCTCTCACCGTTGGAAGTCAAGGTACTTCGAGAACAGTTTCACATCTACCTTCTTAACTCGGGACGCATCTCCATTTCTGGCCGTAAGTCGCTCATGGCCCTCGTGATCTTTTGGGTTCTTACTTGCTTGATGCTGATGATATTTGCCAGTGAACAAGAGAAATGTACAGTATGTTGCAAAGGCCATTCATGATGTCAGGACAAACTATCAGGGGCTTAACGGACTGAATGGTACAAACGGTGTCAACGGCGTTAATGGTGTCAACGGATCGAAGGAGCACTAGATCATCTTTGCAATATTGCGCACAAGCACATACAGGATTACATTACCATTAATCTAGAGGAAGACCAATTCTGTCAAGGCTAGAGACACCGTCAATTGAAGCAATTCAGAACTTTTTTGCACAGGGATTTATTGCTAATCCAGAGTTGCACCTTGTACGCTAAAAGCCTCTGTACTCATGAGCGGAAGCTACTAATTTTGGTTTATGATCCTAGTTCCTAGGCGTTGTTTGTTGCCGACCATGAGCGCCAGCAGCTACCTTGCCGCAGGAGATGAAGCAAAAGGAACACCTGCTGAGGGTCTGGATAGTACAAAATGTCATCATTGACTCATCTATCATCCTCGTGTCATGTTAAAATGTCCATCAAAAGCAACGGTCAACAAAGGCTGAACTATTTTCCGCTCCGACATTGTTGTTGATAATCGATGCCCCACAAACGTACGATTGTTGAGCTTCATACTTAACCCCTCGACAGCCCCTTGAGCTCGTGCTGCAGAAACTCGGCACTGCTTCATAATGGCAAACTCACTATATATCGCCGCCATTGGCACGCTTGTTGTCATAGGCTTGACCTATGGAATCCCTCTGTTTCTGGCAGAATACTTTCCTTGGCAGAGCCTGTACAAACAGCGTCACGGCAAACCCACAGTCGTTACCAAGTCCTACAAAGGGAGGACCGTGCTCATCACCGGCGCAAATGGTGCTTTTGGCTCCAGAGCTGCCAAGCTCTTCGCCCATCGCCATGTCGAGACCCTGGTTCTGGTCGATGTCAGGGACTGTTCCCAAGTCAAGCAACAGATTGAGGCTGAGCTGAGTGACGTGGGCAAAGCAAAGCCGAATATTCTCGTTTGGCAGGCCGATCTCATGACATTTGCGGGCTGCCAGGAGTTGGGGAGAAAGGCACGAGAGCTGAACCATCTCGACCATGTCTTGATGACTGCAGGTATTCTCGCCTTTAACCGTCGCGAATCGCCTGAAGGCTGGGAAACATGTGAGTCGCTCAATCCATCTTTCACTAGGTACTTGCAAGTCTGATTGCCATCAACAGCGATTCAAGTCAATTTCTTGTCCGGCGCCCTCCTCTCACTTCTCCTGTTACCGCTGCTTAAATCCTCCCCATCCAACCCTTCCCCTCCCGTCCTTACCTTTGTCACCACCTTTGGTATCTACCCCTCGTCTTTCACCATGTCTGTGCCCAAGACGGGCTCCTACTTGAAAAAGCTCAGCAACAACAAAGAAGGCATGGAGCAGGCTCACCAATACGGTCGCTCCAAAGCCCTGCTTCTGTACTTTGCCCGTGAACTTGCTGCCCGAGTTTCCGCGACTGAGGCCCAGGACAAGACCACGCGCAAAGTCACCATCAACAGCGCTGACCCTGGCTCGGCCTGGACACCACTTACGAACCCCAACCAAGCCAAGCTCATCCCACGGTTGATCATGAATTTCGGAGCCAGGGACCCGGAGATTTGTGCCACCGCTCTGGTCAATGGCGTCTCGGCTTCGGAAGATGCCCATGGCAAGATTATGCAAGACTTTGATACTGCACCGTACGTTATTTGACCCCAAGAATTTCTGGCCTTTTACTGACTCCTCCACGACAGCTACCCACCCTTTATGGAGAGAAAGAGCGGCCGCGTCGCCCAGGAGCGTGTTTGGATGGAGACTAGACGCGAGCTCGAAGAGAAGGTCCCAGAAGTCAAGGCCATATATGCCATGTTGGACCAGCAGCAGTGAGTTGATTGACCATTTCTCCGGCATGGCTCGTTGCCTCAGTCTGGTGGAACCTCGGGTTATCAAGAGGTTCTAGGGCCATACTATCACGGAATATTGCTTGACGTTGCTTCAATATTACGGATGGTTAGTTCGTGACAATCATGTCTCACAGGGCGCCTACACGGATTGATTTCACGAGGGCGTGATTCTCATGCATGTTTCTACAAACAGGAACCGCTAAAGGCCAGAAAGGTGTAATTATAGTTCCTTCACTTTTGCAGGATGTCTCATGCCTTCGTATAGAGAATAACACTAGGTCGCAAAAGCGTGAAAACACCATGTAAACTCTATACAAAAAGAGCAACTGCCGTGTATGCCAAAGATATCCGATTATCCGTAGTCGCTGCCGCTACCGAAAAGCTAGCCCCTGGAGGGACAGCGTGCTGCTGCGCCTCATTGAATACGCACTCGCCAGAGCAAGTGATGAGGTGTTTCCGAAGCATCGTTGACACATGTTGTTTTTCTCTTGTATCCTTTGTCTATGAGCCTTTTGCGGCTTGCCAGCCTGATTACCCTACCCTAGACTGCAGAGACTCTTGATCGCTTGACGATTCTTATAGTGTGAGCTACCGTGTCTATCACTTCTTGAATAAGCTTTCAACCGTCTGTGCGAAGAAGCTTGGCCGATCTGCCGGCGAGTCATGACGGCCTGTCATTGTGAGATCTAGACCGGAAAAAGCTAACACTTGCTGTTTAGCACGTGCCGAGTTGCCCTGAGTTGAGTTCCAGTCTCTCAGGGGATGTTCTTTCAGCGTGCCTGGCTCAGTCTGGACTTGGCTTTTGGGTGCCGGACCCCAGTTAAGGAGGGCTCATTAAACTTGTTGCGGCTAGATCTTGGCAATGAGCGAATATCTGTCAAGGGTCGTGATTGGGCTGTACGTATTTTAGCAGCCAACACGAGATTGCACCCCACGCCAAAGGGTCTCGTTTAGTCGATGTACGGTAAACGAAAATGGATCTTGTGGTCACTGCTGAGGGGCACACCCGCGGAGGACCACTTGCTTCCAGCAAGCAGTCCGCGAAGCCTGCATCACTCTAATCTCTAGGGTTTCATGGTCTATGTTGATCTCTGGAGTGGCGTAGCTACAGGGGCTTCTCGAAACAGGCTGGGGCTGGTTGATAGGTTGACTGGCCTCAAGCCCGGGACTAGAAGCGGAGAAACTTGTAATAATTCAAGCTGGACCCTCAAGCTAACCTCGTAACCATGCAAACCAGGCCTGGATTGTCAAGGCTAATGTCCCGTCTTCGTCAGTTGGTTGACACTTTCCCAGCAATAACGCGGCACAGGACCAGGGGAGCGTTATTTATCGTGACAAGCACCCAGCTTTCCCTTTTCTCTTCGTTACATGTCGTTCAGAAGCGCAGCAGGAGAATACTGTTAGGCGCCATCTTGGGGCGCGCAGACCGTGACGAGATACAAGATGGTTTCGTTTGGCAAGACAAGTCGATGGCTTTCCCTTGTCTGTTCTCGTCTTGCCAACAGGCGATTTGTATTCACCCTGGCCACCCTGGCTGTCTGCGCCGCAAAGGCTGTGCATCTTCATAATCACAGGTCTTCGGTGGCTCCTAAGCGCATGCTGCTCTTCTTCTTCTCCTTCTTTACCCAGGACATACTTCTACTCCTCCTTATCAGGCTTCTTCTTGGCCAATGGATGCCCAGCGTTCCAGGAAAGCTCCGTTTTATCGTCACAGCCATCACTTGCTGTTTAATATCTTATAATGTTTCCCTCGGCATCATTTCCGTGTCTTTCTATATTGTTGCAGGCTCCGAAATTCACTGGCGAAACATTGGCTTCATTGCCGATCCATCTGCAAGGGCTGTTCTACTTTCTGGGCTGACGGCTTTTCTTGCCGTTGTTAGCCTCTGCATTTGCCTGAGCGGGATACTTCAAGGTGCCTGCTATGGACTTTTTGGATGGGGGGCGGACATTGTCAATTGGCCTTTCGCCTTTGTTGGACGAAAGATTGGTCCTTTGATGGGTTCTGTCCATTACGATCAGATCCCTCAGCGAGAATCGACATACGAACGGCCCAAGTGGCTCGACAACAACGACGTGGAATCCAACTTTAATGAAAATTCAGAGGACGAATACAAAGAGAAGTCGAGGTCATTATCACCACCCTTACGCCGATCAGCAGGGACTTCATCGTGGCTATCGAAAAGCAAGAGGGTATTGCACGCATTGCCCTACACCATCGTCAGCATCCTTCTCACGGCTCTCTTCACCTTGTCGTTCTTGAGGCCCAAGGATCCATCCTTGATCTTTCTTTCCTGGACTAGTGGACTTTTACCTTTTGTCGACTTTGCTTCAACGTCACCATTTCTAGACGATCTCCCTTCGGTATTCGGCACTGGCATCCAACGTGGCTGGGATGAAATCTCCGCCCTTGTTGAGCCGAAGCCTTTCAACTGGCTTCCGAAGGATGTACGTGCCCCGGGCTTCGAGGATTGGTATACCGATCAACTGCACTATAGCGCCGAGTCCGATCCTATGAAGATTTCGAATCTTGATGAGCCGTTGCATGAGCCTCTTCGCGGGCAGCTACAGGACTTGAAAGTGCGCCATGTCATTATGTTTTTCCTCGAAAGCACACGAAACGATGTGTTTCCCATCAAAAAGGACGGCTTGATCTGGAAACGCTTTGCTGAAACGTTCCCTGATGGACAACTTCCGCAAGCGGTTCAAGACAAGCTAGCCAGCTTGACCCCTACGGCGAACTTCATCACAGGCGACTATGATGACGGTTTCAAACACGAGGAAGAGAAGAGGCGTGGTGGAATTCGCTTTACCAATGCGCACACTGCGGGGACGTATACGCTGAAAAGCATGACTGGCACAGTTTGCGGTATTGCGCCCCTAGTTGGAGACTTTAACCTAGAACACAGCCATCACATCTATCAGCCCTGCTTACCGCAGATTTTTGAGGCCCTGAACCTGGCGGAAAAGGCTCAGAAGAAGCCGGCCAGTGAGGGAGGTAACTGGAACTCCTACTTTTTCCAGGCCGCTACTCTCGATTACGACAACCAGCACAATCTCATGGCTGCGATGGGCTTCCCCAGCAACAACACCATCGGTAGGGAGTATCTTAGAAGCCCAGCAGCAAAGCATGGACCGGTAACACTCCCGAATATCAACGAATTTGCCTTCGAGGAAGACCCGCTGGAGGACTATATCAAGGACATTTTCGACGATGCTGCCAGAACAAACAACCGGGTATTTCTCACCCATCTCACGAGCACCAGCCACCACCGGTTCCATTTGCCCAAGACAGAGAAATACACACCGATGGCGAAGGGCCTCGACATGATGTCTCGATACATCAACACGATCGGTTACGACGACAGATGGATTCGCAAAGTTCTCGATATCTTGGACCAGCAGGGCATTGCAAATGAGACGCTGGTCATCTTCCAGGGTGATCACGGCACCTCTCTACCTGAGAACGACTATGCCTCGCCTTACTACAATCCCAATATCGGTGTTGATCATGTCCCTCTTGTTCTCTCGCACCCTCATTTACCAGCCTTCAACGTCGACGATTCTGTCTATTCGACACAAGTCCTACCCACGATACTCGATATTCTCCTCCAAACAGGATCTTTAAGCGAAACGAGCCGGAAAGCCGCAGCGGACCTCATCCGCAACTATGAAGGGCAGTCTCTTCTGCGACCACTAAATACAAAGCATAAAAAGTCTGGACAAGGACAATGGCAATTCACTGTCACAAACCCTGGCCGAGCTATGCTTACAGTCCGCGACGCTCGACACCCCGAACGGCACCTTGTCGTTCCAGTGATTGAGAACGTCGACTGGAGATTGACAGATCTCAAATCTGACCCAGAAGAACACAATTCTGTCCAGGCGCTAGAATTTGCCTCATTTTTGCAGAGTGTGGAGGAGAGATATGGCCGCGAGGTAGCCGAGTGGGCTGAAGAGGGAGCTTTTGTTACGCGTTGGTTTGTCAAGGAGAATAGCAGGCGTTGGCGTTTTGATCACCAGGGGTGATTGTTATGACTCATGTTTTGATTGTGAATGGATTATTTAATCTCGCGTATTATATATTTGATGAACTTGGTTCCTCTCTTCGATGATCAGGGGACTACGCAATACTCTCATTTCTTTGATACAGGCGACATTGCTCGACTCTTGTCATGTACGACTACGATCCTGGCTCACCAGTATCGTGGCAGACACTCCCGGTGATTCTACCTGTATAAGTGACTGGAATTATCCTAGATTCTTGACCATAATTTTGCTGAATAGCTGCGAGAAGTAGGTATATTGCTCTCAACAGAGACACTTTTCATGTTGGTCTAACCTGTAGGGATCTGATGGGAGACTATACCCAACCTCACAAGCTTCTCAAGACCGTAGCGTCGCTTTCTTCCCACGGGTGATTTTGCTCAATTGACTCAATCAACTGTCGGTGAACAGAAGACCGTGGCTTGATCACGACGTCGAACGGCTTTGGGTGGCTCACGACTCCAGATGTAAACTCGACCCTGGGAGGTTGAATCTCGTCCTTCACCGCGGGTCTCTCGACATTGTAAACCGCAAGTGTCTGCGCTATGTTCAAAAAGAGTGTCTTGTCTGCCATTTGTTGGCCAGGACAGATGCGCCGACCGAAACCGTACACGAAGCGTGCCGGGTCAGGCTCGATGGCTGTGTGCTCAGAGGCTAGAAATCTGTCCGGTTTGAACAGCATGGGGTCAGGATAGAGGTTTGAATCATGGGTAAACTGCCTATAACGGCGGATCAGTCGCTTTGTTTTGAGAACAAGCTAGCTAGGTACTTGCCAGATATTTGGAAGTATCATTGTACCCTTAGGAATGAGGTACCCTTCGATTGTGTCATCTTGTGAGGTAGTATGAGGAAGACCCATGGGGCCGACTGGATGCCAGCGAAGGACCTCTTTCAAGAGTGCGTCGATATATGGCAAGTTTCGTCTGTCAGACAGCGTTGGTAGACGCTTGTCTTGAACAACCTGATCCAATTCGTCCTGAGCCTTCTTCTGGACATTAGGAAATCTTGACATTGCTAGAAAGAAAGTGGTGATTGCGGATACGGTCTGTGATAGTGTTAGCTCAGTCTGGTATGCCAGAATCAGTCATACCGTATCTGCGCCCGCAGCATACAGAGATGCCGCCAACCACTTGTTCTCCGAGGTTTCTTGAGCTGTCCAGATTCTGTCTTTCATAAGCCTCGAGACAAAAGACGAGGTTTCCTCGCCTTTAAACATCTGGTGCTCGACAAACGCAAATGGGCGTTCCACGGAGCTTTCGAGGTTGGACCTCCATCGTTTTGCCACAGTTTTGAAAGCCGCTCCAGGCCACCAGTCTAGAATATGCTGCACTATAACAATCAGGTCAAGTCAGTCATGTCGTCACCAAGGTGTACTTTTATACTCACACCAAGGAATAAGATCAACCATGAATGCACCAGGCTTGGCGGCCATGGCGAACTCCTCGACAACTTTTCTTACCATTTCAATCAGCGGATCGCTTGTAAAGGCTTCGGCAGTGTAGCCGTAGACAGCTTTCAGAATAATCGAACCCGCTTGTCTAGGCCGTTGGTTAGTTTGGGTATCATCACGTCGAGCCATCAATACAGCAACACGAAATTACCTCTTGATATGGTCGACTAGATGACCTGGGTCTGTGAGAAGTTGCAAGAGGAAGTGACCAACCTCCTTCTCTTGGATTGCATCAATTGAGGCTGTACCGGCTTCTGAGTTCAGACCTTGATGTGTCTTTTTTCGGTAACGGCGCAATTGGTCGTTGTATGGTAAAAAGCTGAGAGTTTTATCCCAGCCAACCCTACCATTAGTGAATAATCAGTTGCGCAATACAAACTCGAATGTCTACTACGTACATCTTGCCAGCAAAGACCTGCTTTGATCTACTGGAGTGTTTCGCCGACCGCCTGTCCAGCACTTCCTGGGCTAGCCTTACATCGTTGATGATGACGATGGTTTGACCGAGTACCGTGACAGAGCTGATGGCGCCTGGCGAGCAACGTCGTTAATGCCGCAACTATCCATGGCGAGGAGAGAGCTAACCGTATAAATCTCTGTGCTTCGCCCAATGGAAAGCTTCCAACTCGCCAGGTCGAGGGAGGTCACGTATGTTGCCAACGAGAGGTAAGCCTCTTGGTCCCGGAGGAAGCGGTAGCTTGTGGTTGTTGCTGAACAATGCCTTCTTAGTGAAAAGGGTTACGAGGAGCGTAGCGCTGACGCAAACGGCCAGGTATGTGATGGTGTTCATTATTGGATTGTGCCAGGTAGGTGGTAGATGGAGGGAGAATTAGTGATAAACAAATTGCCTCTTGCAATAAACCGAGCAGGCAGTTTAAGTCTGCGGAATGTATTTTTTCGTGCCTTGACATGTCCGACTAAAGTAGTTTTCCCAATCTAAAACTTGTCTCCTTCTGTTATCGCACTCTTCACCAAAAGTTGGAAACCATGTCAAGCCTCCCAACATGCCAAGGAAATAGAAACAAACTAGTCGACTGAGTCCGCCCTTGTGTCCCGGATTGCACCTATGATAAGCTAGAGCCAACACCAACAGAGCAAACAGTTGCCACCAACTGGCTGCATCCACACAAACATATCGAGCAAACATATGCCAGCAACCTATGATAGGCTTTGAAAAGATAGCTACTGTCCAGAACATGTTCGACTGAGGCCCATTATTGGCCAGGGTGGTTCCTGGTTGTTGAACCAGCGTCAACCGAAGAGTCATTCGACGGGCAAACTTGCTAATGTTATTCTGACTGAAACGGTCTAATGCCTGGAGGGTTGCATGGCTTTTTCGATCCGTCACAACGTTGACAGAACAAAATTTATGCATGCCATTTGTGCCAAGTATCGGATTGTGCAAGTACTTCATGCAGCTTAGTCACTGAGTCAGCACAATCACTGATTGGTGTGACAAAAACTTGTCACACCAATCGCCCTTAGCACCTGATGCTTTTCTTGGGCGTGCCAGACCTAGAAGCATGGCGTTGTATCTTGATCTATCCTTTTTTTGATATGACTAAGATAAAATTTAGGAAAAAACAGTATTATACTATCTAGACTGGCATAGCAATATAGTTTCTAACTTTAATAAAGAATACAATTTAT